>PVHY01024630.1:0-19399 GCA_004024945.1 Uropsilus gracilis
CAGACAAAAGGACATTGCTACAGGAAAGAAGAGGAAGAACCCAAGGGACTAAAAATTAAATAATAAATGGCAGTGAAAGAAGAGATGGAGAGACCAGGGTTTGGGATGTGGGAGGGTGGAGGAACACCCAAAAGGCAATTGTAAATAAAACTTATTCAATAAAAATATGTATTATTATAAAGAAAAAGAAAAATCTCAAAAAATATTACTCCGTAGCTGAAAAGAACTAGAAAAAAATAAAGCCACTAGACTATAGATTGATTTGTGTAGAATTGAAATCTTAAAGATACTGTCTTGATCCATGAACTTTAACAAATGTCACCATTTATTTAGACAATTCTTTAACTTCTCTTAGCAGTGTTTTATAGTTTTCAGTATACATGTCTTCAATTTTTTATTAGATTGATTGATTGATAGGTATTTCACTTCTTGATGCTATTTTAGAAGGTAATGTTTTAAATTTAAATTTCCAGTATTTGTTACTGCTCTACAGAGATATCATTTTTGGTGAAATATCTGTTCGAATATTTTCCATCTTTATTGGTCTTGGCTCACCTCACAAACATTCTTCCTTTTCTGAAATTTTAGTTAATTTAATTCTTTTTGCTTCCACAGCAAAGATTTTCTCATGTTGATTCCATATCCTGAAACTTTGCTAGACTCACCTGTACTATATTCCCTTGGGAGTTCTTCAAAGACAGTTGTGTTGTCTGTGAATCAAGGCTATTTTGCTTCTTTTTCTTTTCCTTTCTTCTGTGCTACAGTTGTATATTTTCTGCTCAACCATGATGAAGTTAGCCAGCAGTAAGGTCACAAGTTCTTAATTTCAGATAGCTATTTCTTAGTTCTCAAATTTCCACTTGACTCTTTTTTAGATTCACTTCTCCACTATAACTGTTGATCTTTTCATCCATTTTGTCCGCCTTTTCCTGTGTTTCATTTAACCTACTTATTACATTCATTTTAAAATCCTTATTTACCTACTTCAACATCTGGATTGCCTACAATCATGATCTTGTTTCCCTCTAGATTATTCATCATGTTTTCCTGCCTCTGTAAGTGTCACATTAAATTTTATTGTATGTGATACAATATTTATAAGCCAACCACGGAAACTGAAGTAAGTACCATTTTCCTCAAGTGAGGACTGTCCTTCAGTTAAGCACATAAAATGAAGAGTTGACTAGTCAGGGGGGAGCTAATTCAGGAATTGGTCATAGCTCTAGTACCACCCAATCCACTCTGCTTTTAAATGTCTCCATGGCGAGACCTTCTTGTTTTTGTTTATGCCCCTGTCTCCAACAGCATTTTGACTTCTAAGCCCTATAAACTGTAGGGCATTTCATGCTGCCTTTCCAGCCCAGTTTGCCAGCACTATGTCACCAAGCACTCAGAAAATATTCCATGGGGTAAATTAGCATTGATTTGATGATTCTTTAGATTTCAGGCCATCTCACCAGTGTATAAAGTCATTAAAAGCACTGCTGATGTCTCTTTCCTCTACTGAAGCATCTTTTTATGGCTGCACGCAGATTCAATAAATGTCCTTTGGAAGAAAAAAGTTGTTGGTCTTGGCTCACCTTAGAAACTTTCTTCCTTTTCTAAACTTTAGTTAATCTAATTCTCTTTGCTTCCATAGCTTTCTAATGTTTTTAAAAATATGATTTTTGTAATATACCCAGTTCTTTCTAGTTGTCACAGCAGAAGCCTACCATTGCTTTCTACAATCTACGTAGAAGCAGAAGTTCCCCATATGGATGACTTACTTAAATATGGAAAAACGAAAATTTAAAACTTAGAAAATATAAGAGAGTATCTTTATGGCTGTGTCTAAAGGAAGAATTCTTCATATATGGTATATAGTTTTCATGAAAAAATAAGATTTAAATATCTAATAACTTCTATTAATTATTATTTTATTCTATTTTATTTTTTGAGGCTAAGTCTCGCTATGTTGCCCAGGGAACCGCAGACTCATGTTGAACTGCAGGCTCACATTGCCCAGGGTACCACAGACTCAAGCGATCCCCAGCCTCAGCCTCCCAGGTAGCTGCAATTACAGGAGCACACCACCACACCCAGCTATTTTTGGGGACTAGGTCTCCCTATGTTGCCCCGGGCGGGTCTCGAACCCACCGACTCAAGCGATTCCCAGTCCGGGCCTCCCTCCATAGGCTGGGATTATAGGCACGTGCCACTGCGCCTGGTCAGTAAGTTCTAGTAATTAAAAGACACTATAAAGAAAGTGAAAAGACAAATCTCAAACTTGGAGACTATATTTTCAACACATATAACTGACATTTAACATCCAGAATATATAAGCTATTCTAAAAGTTAAAGAAAATGGTTGAGCAGAAAATGGGCAGAAGTGAATTAACTTTTCATGGTGAGGCGGGGTGGGAGGGGGAAGCACATAGCTAATCAACACAGAAAAAGATACCAAATCTTATTAGCAATCAACAAATTAAAACCACAAAATTGGGGAGAGCGGTTACCTCTAGAAGAGACATTGCTATGATCCCTGAAAAGTCCGTAGCAGGTTTGTTGGGAGAGGGCTAATATTTTATTTCTTGGTGTAGTTACACATTTTATGATTTTATATTAAGCTATGCACATATCTTGCCTGCCTTTTCCTGACATGCATTACATTTCACAACAGAAAATATTTTCAAAGTTCTTTAAAGGTGGAAATCCTTTTCCTTTCTATCAGCACACAGCAATATTATATACTTCCTAGATATGGAAGCCATTTCTCTACTTGAAGTAATTCTGCCTAGATCCCTTAGACTCAACTGTGTCTCATCAGATTGTCAGCTGTTTTTCTCAAAGGCACCAACACTAGCATTTGCTGAGAGGAGCCCCACTGCTGTTTATATGCACTGACACTTGCAGGATTTGAAGATACCAGATTTTGAGGTCTCAATTCCAAACACTGTCTCCATGTGCATCAGTCTAGGCAAAACACCAAAACTGTCATTCTTCTCTGCTCACCTTGACCCTGTCTGTTTTGAATTCCATACCTGCACCATGGGACAGTAGTTCCTACCTCAGGGACAGACGATCTGACTAAACTAACTCCTAAAATCAAGGCGCGTGAGCCTGGCATGGTGGCGCATTCCTGTAAGTGTCAGCCTGTGGAGCATGACTGGGACTGGGGATCTCAATTTGAGTCCCACCCAGGTCAACATAGTGAGACCTAGTTCCAAAAAAAGCTGGGTGTGGTGGTGAGCGCCTGTAATCCCAGCTACCTGGGAAGCTGAGACTGGGGATTGCTTGAGTCTGTGGTACCCTGGGCAACGTGAGCCTGTGATTCCACGGGCAAAATTAGCAAGGCCTAGTCTCAAAAAATAAAATAAAATAAAACCAAGGCCCTTCACTGTTTTTCTCTCATGAAACCCTTCGGAAATGCAGTCAGGTTAATGGATCCCGTTTTGAAAAAACATTTTAGCATAAAATAGAACACATAAGATTATAAAGGAAAACAATTATGCTGAATGAAAGCTTTAACATAAATTTAAAAACTAATTGGAAATTTAGTAATGTGACAGATATACTAGCTGGCATACTTTCAAAGCAGTGATAAACATAATATTTCAAATCTCTGTGACATCTATCATGTGATACAGAAAATACCAATTAATGTGTCCATGTCAAAGTCTCAGGGACTGTTTGTGACTGTATTGTGATTTTTTGTATACACTCACTATTGAAGAAAATGGTAATTTTTAGTTGGGTGGAGATGAGAGAAAATTCATATGTGTTAAGTGATCTGTAAACTCAGCCTCTCCAGGTAAAGAACTCCCACTAGGGGGTGCTGGTATTTTAGAAAGAGAAATTTACTATAACTTTGGGAGAGCACCCCTGACGTTTTCCTGCCCTTTCTTCTCGCCTGCCTCAAAACTCCAACCCCAAACCATTTCCTCCTTGACTTCCACACCTCCAAATCCTCTTCTGTCCATCATGTTGACAGTGGATAGTATGTGGTGTAATCATCTGTAAATCATCTGCTTCCTGAGGGTGGGTCACCTGCTTACCAGTACTGAGGGGTTTGCTAACCTGGTGTGCACCCCTCAAGGCTGCCTGGGTCTAGACTTGGCTATCCCATAGTCCTGACTCAGGCCAGCAAGAACCCACTGAAACGGTGCCAACTCCAGCTCCAGTTCCCTGATGACTGCTCCGGATCCGCCATCTTTCGTTCTATGACATGTGGGGAGCCTGGGCTTATGGGGCAGCTTCTGAAGGAATTTGAGGAGGACCATTAGACTTCCAGAAAGTTATCTTCATATCCAGGAGTCCCTGAGAAGAGAAAATGTTCTGCAAGTTTTCTGTTTCTTGAGTGGTGACACTGGCTGAGCTGACTGTTGTTCCCAACTTTCCTGTCTGATTCCTCTCAGCATGAGGGTGGGCAGCATGTGATTATACTGTGCTCACTCTCCATAGGCAAAGCAGAGGAGAGTACCAGCTGTCCCTGCCTCATGCCCTGTCTTCAGTGAGCCGGCTTTGAAATGATTACAGAAGCAGTATGACCTAGTGGTTAAGAAGAAGACTTCAAACATCCTGGATTAGAAATCCTGGCCTTGCCACCTGCTTATCAGGTAACTTTAGCCCAGTTATCTAACCTCTTTGCTTTTCTTTCCTCATCTCTGAAATGGAGATGATTCTAGTACTCACCTGATAAGGTTGTTACATAGGCTAAATGACATGTTACACAGAAAGCACTTAGAGGAATGACCAGATTACAGTATCAAGAGAGATTTTGTTATTATTAATAATTTGCATGCATTTAATAAAATTAATTAATTAAATGCTTTAGCTTTTCTTTATTTCCTGGCTTTTACTTTCCCAAATACCTACTTCAGTTTCTTCCTCCCTTTATGACTCTATTTTTAATTTGAGAAATTAATCTTATTTTCCTTTCTGGAGTTTATTCTGTTTCACCCCAAACTTGCCCCATTCCTCTCCCATGACTTCTCTTGGGGAGTGTAGTGATCAGACATTGGAGATGGAGTCCAGAGAACCAGGTCTAATCCTGCTTCTACGCTTCTCCTCCCTAAGTCTCAGTATAATAACCAGTGTGCCTTTGGTTTATTTATTTGTTTGTTTGTTTGTTTGTTTGTGTTTATTTATGAGACTAGGTCTCGCTATTTTTGCCTGTGGAACCGCAGGCTCACATTACCCAGGCTACCACAGACTCAAGCAATCCCCAGCCTCAACTTCCTAGGTAGCTGGGATTACAGGTGCACATCACCATGCCCAGCTATACATTTTTGGAACTAAGTCTCGCTACGTGCCTCCTGCGGGACTCGAACTGCGATTCCTGGCCCTGGCTGCGGCTTCCTAGGCTGCCAGGCATGGCCACCATGCCCGGTCTTACCTTTGTTTTAAAGTGGAGATTGTGTTGTTATTTAGATCAGGAGACATCTGCCAGGAAAGGACTGTGTGTTGCTGACAGTCCCCATGTCAAGCATGGTCGCTTAGAGAACTAGGGTCAAGCATCAGGCAGAAGGGGACAAAGGAAAATGTGGCAAGAGCCTTTATTGTGGTTTCTATGGGAAAAGCAAAACAGTCAGAGAAAGAAGGCTCAGAATTGGCCGGTTTGAATCATTTCAGCTGGATCTGAGGGTTAGGGGATGTCTCTAGTTGCCTGATACGTGGTCCTGGGGTGCTTAGGATTGGGGTTAATGTCTCAACCTGTGAGAGCTAGGTATAGACTCTGTACTGGCTAGCTTGTCTAGTGAAGGTATTCTCACAAGATAGTCATAGGCTATCTCTAGTCAATCTTAAGAAAGGCAGTCCCTAAGTCAGCAAGGGTCCAGCTAACAGCATCAAGAATGCAGAAAATAAGAAAACACGGTTGATCCATTCTTCCTCGGTCTCTTTATATGTGTCCAACATGCATAGCGCTATCATGACCATGGCTTTACCTCTCCCCAGGGGAGCAGAGCAGTTAAGGATGCGGTCTTTGGAAGTGACAGTACCAAGGCAGTGAAATAAGAGACACCAGCCTCCCTTCCCCAACAAAGATCAACAAATGCAATCAACTCTGGGTGAACTTTGGAGTTCATTTCAGACACTTTAGCAACACAGTGAAATGAATGAACAAAACCTGAGGAAAACTTCACAAAAACTTCTCCTTCTATACAATTATTCTGTGTATCAGTCCACTTACCAGGTCAGATTATTCAGCACTGAAAGGGAAGTCCCCAGCTAAAGAGAGTTCTCCTTGTGTGGGAAGGGAGAAAGTAGTGAGCAGCCAGCTTCCTCAGCTTTTTGGGATGCCATCCAAAGGACCCACTTCATTTTTACCCCACTCAGAGACTAACAAAGTAGAGATGTAAAGAGATAGTTAGGTAAATGGGTGGGTGTGGGGCAGCTACCAGTGTCAGTCACTAAGTGGTGACTGCAAGGCCCAGGAACTCACTATCCAGAGGACCTCAGCAAATTTAACCACCAAGTGGCCAGCACAGCAGCTGTAGACCTCCTACAGATTACACTGGGCTTTATCCTACAGACACTCTCATTCATAGATGTTAGATACTCTCATTCATAGATGCTTGTGGAGCCACACTGTGGCTCCATAAGAGACTAGGATCTGCACTGGCAGCCAAACCTGGCCTCTGTAACTGCATGAGTATAAGATGCCAGCCCAAATCCCTGAAGTTGACCCCTTCTGTGCTTGGGGCTAGTTTCTCCAGATGTGCACTCGCAACCTGCTGGCCCGACTTCTGACACCAGCATACACAGCAGTGCCCAGGCCCAGGGGAGATCCTGAAGCCACATGAGTGCAGACCTCAGGGCCCTTGCAATTGATCCTGGTCCTGCAACTAGTCCCTGCCACTATATGGACTACTGCAGCTGGTCTGCACAACTACAGCAACAAATCCCAAATATATATGGTCAACTAATATTTGGCAAGGGAACCAAGGATAATCAATGGAGAAAGGACAGTTTCTTCAATAAATGGTACCGGGAAGATTAAATATTCACATGCAAAAGAATGAAATTCAAGCTGGGCACGGTGGCGCATGCTTGTAAGTGACAGACTATGGAGTCGCAGCTGGAACTGGGGATCACAGTTCGAGACCCGCCCAGGGCAACATAGCGAGACCTAATCCTGAAAAATAACTGGGCACCTGTAATCCCCACTACCTGGGAAACTGAGACTGGGGATTGCTTGAGTCCGTGGTACCACGGACAACATGAGACAGCAGTTGCACAGGCAAAAATAGCGAGACCTAGTCTCAAAAAAGAAAAAAAAATGAAATTCTACTCCTCACAAAAATTAATTTTAAATAAATTAAGGATTTAACTATAATACCTGAAGGTCTAAAAATTCTAGAAGAAAACACAGGGGAAAATCTCCTTAATAGCAATGTTGGTGATGAATTTTTGGCTATGCTATCAAAAAGCAAAAACATCACAAGCAAACATCAACATGTCTGACTACATCAAACTAAAAAGCATTGTACAACAAAATAATCCACAGAATGGAAAGGCAACCTTTGAAATAGGAGAAAATACTTTCAAAGAACCACTTGAAAAGGGGCTAAGATCCAAAACATGCAACAATCACATACAAAAGACAATCACATTAGGAAAGGAACAGACAAGTTGAATAGACATTTCTCCAAAGGCATCCAAATGTCCAACATTTGTACCTGAGATGGTGCTCAACATCGCTAATCATCAGGGCAATGTTAGTCAAAACCATAATGAGGCAGTCCCCCTGTTAAAATGCCTATTGTCAAAAGATAAAATAGTAAATGATGAGACTGTGGAGAAAAGGAACCCTTGTACACACCTGATAGGAATGTAGGTTGGGACACCTGATAGGAATGTAGGTTGGGGTAGCCCCTGTGGTAACATGGAGGTTTCTCAAAAAATAGAACAGTCCTATGATCCATCCATCCCACTCTAGCCATGTATCCAAAGAAAACGAAATCACTATCTCAGGGGGAGAGCTGCATTTCTACATCATTGTAGCATTATTCACAATAGCCAAGATGTGAAAAACAAAATGTTCCTTGGTGCATGAATGGGGGAGGAAAATGTTATAGGTCAGTGTGAAATGGTGTTATGGTGAGAACATTTGTGGTATGGTGTATATGAAGCATACACACAAACATGCACACACACAGAGGAATGTTATTTGTCCATAAAAGAAAATCTTGCCATTCGCAACATGGATGAACCTTAAAGAGAGTATACTAAGTAAAATAAGTCAGACAGAAAGAGACAAATACTGTCTTATCTCTCCTATTTGTGGAATTTAAAACTGAAACTCATAGAAACAGAATAGAATAGGGGTTACCAAAAGCTGAGGAGTGGGACAAATTGGGAGCTTTTGGGCAAAGGATACAAACTTTCAGTTATATGATGACTTAATTTTGGGGATCCAATGGACAACATAGTGACTCTTAGCTAACAATTGTATACTTGAAAGTGACTACTAGAACTTCAATGTTCTTGCCTTAACAAACAGGGGTGAGGCCGGGCACGGTGGCTCGTGCTTGTAAGCTTCAGCCTATGAAGCGGCCGGGGCCAGGGATCGCGGTTCGAGTCCCGCCTGGGGCCTGTAGCGAGACCTGGTTCCAAAAAAATAGCTGGGCGTGGTGGCGCGTGCCTGTAATCCCAGCTACCTGGGAAGCTGAGGCTGGGGATTGCTTGAGTCCGTGGTACCCCGGGCAACGAGAGCCTGCGGTTCCACAGGCAAAAATAGCGAGACCTAGTCTCAAAAAACAAAACAAAACAAACAAAAAAAAAACAACAGGGGTGAAAACAAAATGGTAATTATCTGCCAGGCACGGTGGTGAGTGCCTGTAAGCAGCAGCCTAGGAAGCTGTGGCAGGAACCGGGGATCACGGTTTGAGTCCCGTTTGTGGCAACTTAGTGAGACTTAGTCCCAAAAAAATAGCTGGGCGTGGTAGCACACACCTGTAATCCCAACTACCTGGGAAGCTGAGTCTGGGGATTGCTTGAGTCCATGGTACCCTCGGCAACATGAGCCTGCGGTTCCACTGACAGAAATAGAGAGACTTAGAATTAAAAAGAAAAAAAAAAGATAATTATCTGAGGTGAAGGATGTGTTAACTAACCTTACTGGATGAGCATTTCACAACATATATATATTTCAATTCATCACCTATACACCTTCAGCTCAGACAGTGTTACATGTCAATTATATCTCAATAGAGCAGGTGAGTTTAAATAGCACACAGTCTCTAGAGTCAGCTGAGTGCTCAACTCTGTCACCTTGTAGCTGTAGAACTTTGTATCAAGAAGTTAACCTCTCTATACCCCAGTTTCCTCATTTTAAAAATAGAAATGCTAGAGGTTTCCCTGACTATTTGAATGTAAAGTTCCCATAAAACCTTTCAGAAGGGCCAGGCATGGTTGCACATGCTTAGAGGTGGCAGCCTAGGAAGCCACAGCCGGGGCCAGGGATCGCAGTTTGAGTTCCACCGGGGCGGGGAGGTGGGGGGCGGGGGGCAAGTAGCGAGATCTAGTCCCAGAAAAATAGCTGGGCATGGTGGTGCACGCCTGTAATCCCAGCTACTTGGGAAGCTGAGGCTGGGGATTGCTTGAGTCTTTGGTACCCCGGGCAACGTGAGCCTGCGGTTCCACGGGCAAAAACAGTGAAACCTACTCTCACACACATACAAAAAAAGCCTTTCAGAAGCTGAAATGTGGTAAATGCAATTAGCAATAATCACAAAGAAGCAATTGCTATTTACATGGAAAATATTTTTGAGTTTTCCTAAATGTGAAAAATAATCTAAAAAATTATCCCAAATAACACATAAAATTTAAAATAACACTAACATTTAGCAAAGCAGGAATGATGTGACACACACACACACACACACACACACACACAGCCTGTATCCTAGGGAAGGTGCTTGGTGGGGCCACTCTCACTGTTCAGGGTACCCAGTACCATTAGAACAGATGCTGCAAAACAAACACTGCACATTATTTTCTTTTTTTTTTTTTTTGCCTTATAAGTGAAAATCCTCTTTTGATTTCTTTTGGTCAGCATTTCTTTTGGTTATAAAAGCAAGTTCTAGTATAGATTTTTCATAAAGGTGAAGAGGCAATGTAAACTTTCAAGAAACTGGGTTTTCTCTGGTACCTTCTTTATAGTTTTGTGGGTATTAGAAGAACTAACACTGTGATGATCTTTGAACAGGCGGGACACATAACGAGAGAGATCAATAAATGTCAACTACTGCTGATTCCTTTCTTTCTTTCTTTCTTTCTTTCTTTCTTTCTTTCTTTCTTTCTTTCTTTCTTTCTTTCTTTCTTTCTTTCTTTCTTTCTTTCTTTCTTTCTTTCTTTCTTTCTTTCTTTCTTTCTTTCTTTTTTTGAGACTAGTTCTTGCTATTTTTGCCCATGGAACTGCAGTCTCATGTTGTCCAGGGTACCACGGACTCAAGCAATCCCCAGCCTCAGCTTCCCAGGTAACTAGGATTACAGGCATGCGCCACCACACCCAGCTATTTTTTGAGGACTAGGTCTCACTGTGTTGTCCTGGGTGGGGCTCGAACCGCCATCCCCAGACCCCACTGTGACTTCATAAGCTGTTGCTTACAAGGATGTGCCACTGTGCCCAGCTTACTACTGATTTCTTGACCACACCAAACTGCCTTCTGACTTAAGGTCAGACTTAAGGTGCTACTACTGCCACTGAGAAGGATGTTTGCTGTCCGTTTTACCTGGCTAACATATGCTCAGTTCCTCAGGCTTCAACATAAGTGTCACTGACTTAATAATGTCTGGGTCCCAGTCCTCTTGCCTATCTCAGCCTTTTTTATACCCCCTGGTTCCTTATAGATGGTTCCCTATACCTTGTAATGCCTGAATTAATTGCAATCACATAGCTATTTGTGGTAATGTGTATTGAGTGCCTGTCTTTCCTGCCAGGATACAAGGCCTATGAGAATAGGAACTACATGTCCACAATTCCAATATACCCATAATGCTTGGCATATAAAAGGTACCCAATCACTGTGCACTAGGTAAACACATAGGCCTACAGCTGCAGGTGCATGGATGTCTGGTTGAGAAACCATCTGGACTGTTGTCTGAAGAGCAGAAATATGGAGTCATAGGCTTCTGACCCTTTCGTTTAATGACAGGAAGGGTTTTGGCCCCTTCAGCTGCCCTTTTTAGACCATAGAGTCTGGAGCGGGGGGGGGGGGGGGGGGGGGGGGGGGGGGGATTCTTGAGGCATCAAAACCTGTGCTGTAGAGGACCAGCTGGCGCTGAGACTTCAATTGGCAGAAGTGATGGAATGTGTACAGAAAGATGCAGCTGCCCTGCTCAGGAGAGATGCAGTCTTGGTTTGCTAAACCAGCTGAATTCCAGAAATACCAGTGGGGAGGATTGGGTCATATCATACCTGCCTCTCAAGACAAACAAGCTGAACGTTGGGGCGGGGTGGGAGGGGAGGAGGTACCAAAACTAAGAGAAAGGAAGGGCCAGATGCAAGGCCCGGAAAAAGCCCAAAGCAGGTGGAGGTGGACATAATTAATGGAACCTGGGGAGCGAGCCTGCACATGCCGACATGTCAAAGCCTTGTCCCAAGGAGCCCTGGTCTTGCTAACCTTACCCCCAAGAAAGCAGAGCAAAAATAGCTTGAGACTGACATGCTGAGCAAATGCATAGCAGGAGATTCTCATAATCCAGGGACTTGCTCTGGGGCCTTGACCCCTGTGGCTAAAATCAGGATTATGTCTGTGCTGATTTACTCCCCAGCTGGGTTTTAGGGAAAGCCTCAAAAAGACCACTGGGTTGTGCCCAAGATTGGCAGGCAAAGCCAGAGTGCCTCAAGCCTCCCCTTTCTAAACAAAGAGCTAAGAGGAAGAGCGACACTCAGAGGAAAAGGTCCCATCGCTCAACCTCCCTTTCTCTGAGATACCCTTGAGTTTCGGCTCTGGTCCCAGTAAATGCATTTGTATGAACTAGAGGAAAGTAAATACCTTTTACAAGTTGAGCCTGAAGTAGAATAAGTGCCAGCTTTGCTAGGATTGCCCAAAGTGGTTGAATGCTGGACCAGTGATTCTCAATGGAGAGCCTATTGTTCAATCGAAAAATTGTGATGCAGTGGCTTTGGCTGTAACTAGGATTGGGGGATACTATATTGTTTAGTAGTGGGGGACCTGAGGAGCCAGACATCTACTGTGCATATCGTGGACCACTGTGCAGTACATGACTTCCCATGCAGTTTTTAAATATACTAATGGACATTCATAAAGATGAAAGATCTGTGCCCAGAGGCCAACTTCTATTTTTGTTCATGAGCACACAGTTTTGTTTTGCTTCATAATGTAACATACTCCAACACCAGGAAGGCAACTTGACCAACACCACTCAAGGTATTTGAATCACTAGGGCAACACCCCTTAATCCACATCTTTTGTTACTGGAGATTTCACAGGGATTCTATTGACAACGGCAATGCTGGGTTATTTCATGATGTCATGTGATGTAGTTGTTCTGAGCATTTACAGGTTGAAATGCATACTTTCTTGTTCATGACTTCATTTTTATTTCTCCTTTGTATTATGACCAGGGCACTAGATCAATATGCGGGAGGAAATGATGTATAGGTCAGAGACCCACTTTGTCTTTTCATCTCACTTCAGAATAAGGGAAGGTGTGACAAAATATTTGCTGTAGAAAGGAGAATGCTGGGAGAAAACTCACACAGTGTGTACCACCTGGATTGTATGGCTTTATATGAGCTGCTATAGGTTAACATTTTACCCAGAGCATGCCCTTTCTTGTTGGCATGGATTGGGTTTCTTTGGATTAGGGGAAATTCTTAGCCCATGACAGGTGATACTGCTGTATATAGGTCAGTGATGAAGCCACAGGCACACCACGAGCAAATTATTTGCATGGTTTATCAAAGCCCAGAGGACCAGGGCCATTTTCATCACCCCAAGTGGTGCACCTACACCACCTAGTGGGACATGGGCAAATAGCAGGGCTGTGAGCAGGTAAGCACACTTTAATTGTAAATGAATGACTTACCAAAACATTATTGACTAACACATAGGGCGTGCATGCCACATTCTTTTATCTTAAGATGTATTAGTCTATTTAACCCTCCCATAATCCATAAGACATAGGTACTCTTATCCTCATTTTACACAAAGGGAAGCTGAGGTACAGAGAAGTAAGCGTTGGTTAGTAAGTAGCTAGTGAGATGCCACACTGGAATTTGAATCCGGGAGTCTGGTTCCACCGTGGCTCTTCTTGATGAGTGTTTGTGGTCCTGGAAGTGGTTACGCTCTTGGGACACACCAGGCTGAGAGCTGAAGATCCTGTGTTTGCAGGGCTACCTGCAGCCATGTCTTTCAAAAAGGATTGTTCGGAGAGATAGGAAGAATGGAAAATTAATGTCTAAGTGTTAAGACATGGTAAAATCCAGAAACTCTTGCCTTTGTGTGAACAATGGAAATCTTTGTGCTTAAGTGCAAGGAGGGTGTTACAATCTTTTGGTAACAATCAAATGACTAACCCTCCAAGCTTTATGATGGCAGCACCCACATCTCCTTCATTTCCATATCACCAGTTTCCTGACATACTAAGCACTCAGTAAGTATTTTTAAAATACAGCATCTACAAAGGTCATACCACCCTGAAAGCGCCCGATCTCGTCTAAAATATAGCATCTGCATTGAGGGAGAATTCACATAGTATACAATCCATCCACTTAAACTGTACTATGGATTTTAGTATATTCACAGAGCTGTCCCACCATCATTATAATTAACTTTTATCCCTCTCAGAGGAAACCCCATTTCCATTAGCAGTCACTTCCCATAGTTCCCAAACTCATCCCAAATCAGTACTAATTTCTGTCTCTATGGATTTGTTCATTCTGGATATTTCATAATTAATGGAGCAATATGTGGTTTCTTTGACTTAGTATACTGTTTGCATGGGCATCCATGTTGTCGCATTTATCACCACTTCATTTATTTTTGTGGTTGAATAATGCTGCATTATTTTTGAATAATGACATTGTTTTGCATAATGCCACATATTTTTAATCCACTCATCAGTTGATGAATATTTGGTTTTCCCCTTTTTGGTTGTTATTTTCAACAATGCTACTACAAACATTTGTATACATGTTTTTGTGAAGACTTTTGTTTTCATTTCTCTTGGGTATATACTGAGGAGTGGAATTGCTGGGTCATAGGGCAACTACATATTTAACCTTTTGAGAAACTACAGGACTTTTCCATTGATCATACCAGTTTTTCCTATTCCCACCAAGAATTCATCAATTCTTCCACACCCTCCAATTTTCCACATCTTCACCAACACTTGTTAGTACCTGCTTGTTAGTGTTGTTTTAAGTAAATTCATTCTAGTTGATATAAAGTGGTAACTGTTGCCGGGGTGGAAGAGGAAAGCTTTCTAAATCATAGACGAACAGATTCTCAGATTGTTGGACTGGATGGGACATTAACTCACGTAGCTCAATTTGTTCATTTTACAGGAAAAACAATGGAGATGAAGAGAGAAAGAACTAACCCATGGTCACAATTAGTAAAAGAGCAGCAACAGAACCTATTTTTTTTCTTTTGAAAAAGTAAACTAAAGCCAGATGGCCAAAAAAGGATGAAAGAGTCTTGCATGATGTTATTCTCTGGAACTTAGTTTCTGCAATTATAAAAACCAAGAGAAGATTAATCCATTACTAGTACCTACCAATCACAAATAGTTATTCAGTGATTCTCTGTGTCTTAGTCACAGAGAAAGTAAGCACTTTCCATTAGCTTTTGTGTTTAATGCTAACAGCACCCCTATGGCAAAGAGTTGTGAGTGTAAATAACGAGCTAGGGATCCTTTATCCTGTGGGATCATATATCTAAATAGTGTCTGTGTATAAGTTATCAGAGAGAAATTCTTAAACATGCAAAGGCTGAACAAGTCCACCACCCCTGTGCCCTTGCCTCTAGGGTTACTCGGAGTAGCATTTCAGTGTGTGAGAAATTAATCAAAATAAGGAACTCAGGAATGAGGAAGACATTTATATAAAAGAAATAGTAAACAATGAAGGCAGAAAACCTGTGTTCGTTACTAATGCAGTCTGAAACCTCATTACAAATGGAGAGAGAGAGAGAGAGAGAATTGTTTTATCCTGAAGCTAGAACAGTAGTTTACACCAGCAAACCTGTGCCTTGTGACTACAGCAAGCTCTGCCCAGCGGTCTCAGGTGCAGAGCTCTTAACTTAGTATCCTGAGTTTGGAGAGGATCAGGGGGAGAGAGTTTTACTCCAGATCTCCCAGGCTGACTTCTGCTTCCTGCCTGATGGATAAGGGTTCCTCCAAGCTTCCCTCAGGTCCTCTAAAACTTTTCTGTTTCAGGAGTGTGAATGACACA
Source organism: Uropsilus gracilis (assembly GCA_004024945.1). NCBI lineage: Eukaryota > Metazoa > Chordata > Mammalia > Eulipotyphla > Talpidae > Uropsilus > Uropsilus gracilis. The sequence continues at coordinate 15,407 of PVHY01024630.1, forward strand.
TTTCTCTGGTTTGAAGTGGCGACAGCTTTCTATTTTATCGCTTCAGTCATTTCGGTGGTGATTGGGTGAGGCGTGTCAGCTCGCCATCTTGGATCAAGGGCGAGAGGACCAGTTTAGCACGGACTTCAGGCGCGTCCTGAGGTGATGACAGTGGGGACATAACCGCACGTTCTTGGGCGAGACTTCTCAGCCCTCATTCACTGTCCCCCTCCCCTCCACCCAACACCCGGTCAAAAATAGATTCCTTCACCCCCAAGCTAACCAAAGCTGCAGTAGGTAGGATGGGCGGCTTTCCCTCGGGCATCCGTGTGCCCCAAACTATACCCATCCTGTACTCCTGCGCCTGTGGCTCAACTCCGCTTGAGCGGGGCACGGCAGAGCGCGGAGTTAGCTGGGGTTGTGCCAGGGGCGGGTTGGGGAGCGGAGTGGCCGCGAGGGTGAGGAGCCACAGTGACCCGGCCGGCCTGACACCACCTGGCGGAGTCTTGGGGAAGAGGCTTAAAGGCGCGCGCTCCTCCGCGCCCCGCGCACTCCAGCGGGAGCGGCCGAGAGCTCGCCTCCCTCTCCCGCTCGGCGTCTCCCGAGGTAAGTGCGGTCGACTGAGCCCCAGTCCGGGCGGCGTGGGGGCAGCCCGGGGTAGCCCGGAGCTCGGGAAACTCTGGCTTGGTTTGCATTGGAAGGGCGGCGCCCCAAGTTTTTTGCAGGCCTCGGAGGGCGCCTAGAGCCACGCAGTGCCTGGGAGGGGTGGCGGGGTCCACATGGGTTGGGACCGTCGGGGGGCGGCCCTTTCTCGTGGTGCTTGGTAGAGAAAGGCACGGCGCGCGCCGCATAGGCTGGAGCCCGGGTCCAGCGCCTTGCGCGCTCGGCGCGCACTGGCCGCAGTCCTGGCGAGCCCCACACTGCCGGAGCCGCAACCTGAGCGTCGCACCTTCCTTCCTGCACGGGTCCTTTGCAGCCTGCTGGCCCCGCAGCCGAGCCGGGTTACACCAGCAGGTCGGGCCGCGTCGCGGGTCTAGGGCGCCCGGGCCTCACCGCGCCCGCGCCCGAGGCCACCCCGCCCAGCCTCTCCCGGCTGCGCCCCTCGGCTTCCCCATCTCCAGCCGCTCGCTATTTTCACACCTCCCTGTGCCCCGGCCCCGGCTCCTGATTCAGTGCTTAGTAATTAATTTGGCGTTTCAGAATGGTCAGCGGGCTGGATAATGGGCGCATTCATCCCCTGGGCTAATCTGAACAGAGGTGGGAAGAAAGGCTTTCACAGACAGAAAATGCCATTCGCTGAGCGCTCAAAGGGGCTGTCACTCCCAGAATAAATCGCCGCCGCGCCCGCCGGCTTCTCTGGCCATTTCCATACAGCCCGGGCCGGCGCCGCGGACCCGCCGGCCTCGGTCTCGGCTCCCGGGAATCACTCACTCGAGTGCCTTCGACGGGAAAGTCGGGCGAAGGCTGGACCCAGGCGGGGCCCGAGGGAAAACGTGGAAGCGGGAGACCCGGGTTAAGGCCTCAGGGGACAAAGACATTGATTAGAAAATCACATGCTAAACTTGGAGGCACAGCCAATTCAAGGCGCGGACGCTGGAGCTGGGAGCTGGTGCTCGCACCTTTATGGGTTCTCGGACCCTGACTCCCAAGGCCTGCGGTTCGCAAAAGAGGCGGACCCGCGTCCCAGAGCAGCTCGTAGCGTGCCCGAGGTCACTCAGCTCTGTCTGGAGCTCCCAAATGGTAAGTGGAAGCCAGTGTCCAAGCACAGATCGTAGATCCAGACGGCCGGTGCGGTCCTGATCCGCACTGGACGTTTTATCCCGGGTTCCCGGCGACATCAGCTCTTGTCCCCGCGGACGGCAAGGTGGCACTGCTCTGTATGGCATTTCTGCAGGACCCTATAGTGCACCCGGGCGCATCAGCTGAGGGGTGAGGTGAAATAGAGTCTCTGACGTCCTGATCTCTCACGCTGGAGTGACCCCGAGTGTAGGGCACAAACAGACTTTCCCTGGCTGTGCCCACTCCCGCCCCCCCCACACACACCCCCACCCCCCGCCCAGTCCTCTGACTAGGTGGGGGTCATGAGCTGCAGCTGCAGCCCTAATCCAGGCGCTCACGTCCTAGCAGCGCCCCAGACCTGTGAGAACTGCAAGTGGGCAGAGTGAGTTTGGTTCTATTCAGGGTCAAACTCCAGGCACTTGATTTTCCTGTGATCTGGGCTCACTGGGTGTCAATCTTGAAGGCAAATTAGTGGGCAGAGAGGGACTGTGGTTCTTAGGAACCTCATTTCATCTGAGACTCTGGGATGACCCTGGAAGCATCTGGCTGGAACAGATAATCTGTTTCTGGAACGACTAGACGGGTGCCTCAGGGTACCTAGGGGAGTTTTAATCCCTTGTCTCTCACCAACTTCCTCCTTTGTGAGCGCAAAACAAGGGTGAAATGAGGTCACATTTAGCCCCACAGTAGGACCTTTGGTAGAAGGACCCCACACAACACTCACTACCCATCTTGCAGCACACTCCCTTGCCACAAGGCACTCTAGTGATTTCCCCATGTTTTTTCTTCCTCAGGTTGCTTCCATCCACCCTATCCTTGCTGCTTTTGGGTGCTGGTATCTAGCTCTCCTTGAAACCACACATTTTAAGAGCTGGAAGGACTTCTTCCAGGCTTTGGAGCCATTGTACAGATGACAAGACTGAGACCCAATATGGTCTGCTTTGTCACCCAGTTTGTTAGACAGAAAGGTTAAACTAGATTTCACTGCAGAGCAGTGAATCACAGAATAGGGGTGCCTGGCTCCTCACTCAGAGAGAACTTCTCTAGATCTAGGGAGAGAGGGACCCAGAAATTTGTAGTTTAAGCAACTACAAAACAAACAAACAAAAAAAAACCACAACATTTTGATGCAGGTGTTAGAGGTACTCTATTTAGGGAAATGTAGCCCAAACTGGGCTCTTTCCCCAGCAGTTTCTTGTCTCTCAGGACCAGATGTTCTTTCTTTCATTCGTCCTTCCTTCCTTCCTTCCTTCCTTCCTTCCTTCCTTCCTTCCTTCCTTCCTTCCTTCCTTCCTTCCTTCCTTCTTTCTTTCTTTTTATGAAAGATGTAAATTTATTTAAAGAGTCAAAGAGCTTGGCGCTCCCAGATACTTGGGAGACGGGCTAGGAATCATTTGAGTTCTTGCGTTCAAGACTACCCCAGGCAACATAGCAAGACCTAGTCTCAAAAAAATAGTCAGGTGTGATGGTGTGTGCCTGTCATTCCAGCTACCTGGGAGGCTGAGGCTGGGGATCACTTGAGTTCACCCCAGGCAACATAGTGAGACCTAGTCTCAAAAAATAAAATAAAACAAATAAAATAAAATGAAGAGGCAAAGAGACAGAATGGAAATAAAAGAGAAAGAAAAGTGAGACTCCCTGGAAAAGTTCTCCAGGGAAGGATAGAAGGTATCCCTTGCTTGCTTTCTGTGGCTCAATTTGAACAACAGACATCTTTTCTTTCTCTTACATGCCCCACTCCCCACTACCACACTGGAGGCCCATATTGGGTAGGGTCTGCTTCTAGGAAGTCCTGGGGATCCCCTGAATGTGCAGTCTATGAGGGACTGCAAGTCCCCTATAAATGAGTTGAGCACCCTCGTAGGTGAAGCATGGTCTAAATGGGCTGTAAAATGACTGGATATCGTGCCCCCTAAATCTAGAGATCTCCTCCTACTTATGTGTTTTCACAGATGCACTCCACAAGCCCCATAACTGACACTACAAATGTGTCTGGAGACCTCCCGTTAGCAAGCCAAACCTTGCCCACACCTGGAACAGAGCAGTCCACCACATGCCAATAGATGTGAGCTGCAGTCTAAAATGCCCAGCACCTGCTTCTTCACTGCGCTTGGGCTCAGAGGAAAGAAAGTGGGGGGGGGGGTGTTGAAGGAAGGGAGAGGCCTAGAGAAGTGGAAGAAAGTGGGGTGGGGGTGGAAGCTGTTAGAACAAGAGGGGGGCAGGAGAGGGGACTTG
>PVHY01024631.1:0-19384 GCA_004024945.1 Uropsilus gracilis
GGGTTCTGTCTTTTAATCCAGTCTGCAACTCTATGTCTTTTGATTGATGAGTTTAGCCCATTGACATTTAGAGTTATTATTGATGTTTGAGGGTCCAACAATGGGTCCCTGGTGGTCATTTGGGGTTCTGTTTTGGTTTGTTCTTTCTTTCTTTCTTTTTTAATTGTTCATTCCTTTTATTGTTCTGCAGGTTTTGCTCTTAGGGCTTCTTTCAGGATTTCCTGGAGAGGAGGTTTGGTGATTGCAAATTTCTGTAGGCTTTGTTTGTCTGAGAAGGTTCTGGTTTTTCCTTCATAAAGAAAGGACAGCTTTGCTGGGAAGAGTATTTTTGGTTGACACTTTTTGTCCTGGAGTGTTTTGAAGATGTGATGCCATTCTCTCCTTGCCTGGAGTGTCTCCTCTGAGAAGTCTGAGGTCAGTCTGATCAGTTTTCCTTTGTAGGTTATCTGTTTCCTCTCTCTTGTTATTCTCATAACTTTTTCTTTATCTTTAACTTTTGTAAGTTTTACTATGATGTGTCTTGCTGTGTTTCTTCTTTCATTAAAGTAGTTTGGTGTTCTTTTTGCTTCGTGTATGTCTATTTTCATTTCTTTCTTCAGATTTGGGAAATTTTCCTCCATTATTTCATTGAAGAGCCTTTCAGATCCTATGTCTTTTTCTTCCCCTTCCGGTATTCCGATTATTCTTATATTTGTTTTCTTTAGGGTATCTGACAGATCTCTGATTTTTTCTTCTGTTTTCTTATTCTGCTTTTCTCTCTCTTTTTCTTTCTTTGTTCTCTCTACTTCTGTGTCCTCTAGTGTACTGATTCTTTCCTCTATTTCTTCTATTCTGCTTTCCTGGCTCCTCCCTGCATTTTTGAGTTCTTCTATTTCTCGTTTTATGCATTGCATCTCCTGTAGTTTCTTGTTTAGTGTTTCAATTTCGTTTTTCTGTATGTTGATGATGTTGCCCATTTTACTGCATTCTTGCTTACATTTTTGTACTACTTCTCTTAATTCGTTGAATGCTTCTTCCCTTTTGCTTTCCCTTTTCTCCCCTTCTTCCTTGGATTCTTTGAGTACTTTCATCATTTTGATTCTGAATTCTCTGTCTGACATATGGAACATTTCTTCCATGTCATCCAAGTAGATTTCTTCAGGTTGTTTATCCTTTGGTGGGGAGTTATTTTTCTTAGGGCTTGCTTGAGTATTTATGGTCTTCCTCCTTCCTGTGTTTTCCTTTCGGATCTGCTCTACATATTGGGTGACTACTGCTCTAGTATTAGGCATGTTGAAATCTATACAGTTGTGTATAACTTTGCCTATGTGCTTCTGGTAGTGAGTATCCTTGATTTCTGAGTTTTGGGTTTGGGGTGGAGGCTGCTGGCCGTCAAGGCAGTTTGCCAGGCACCCCCAGTTCAAACACACTCAGTTCTGCCTTAACCTGGCTGGGAAGGCCTTATGTAGAATTTTATATATTTTTTTCTTCTAAACATGGTATTGCTCATTTTCTTACTGGCACTGACATATCATAGTTGAAATTTCCATCTGACTGAAATTTTTATTTTTTAGAAAAGAAATATTTGTTTCCACTTGGAATTTCCATTCTGTCATATTAATACTTTTTGTTTTGTAAAAGACTGTGTTTTTGGTTCACTCACTTCCAAAATTTTTGCTACATACTCACATAGACTTGACACTAATGATAAAATTAGTAATAACATAATGAGCATAACTTTGGGTGAGTTTGTTTTAATGTTCCTAAGCTTTGGTCCCTTCCTATGTAGAATACAGGTCAGTAAAGTTTTAGATAAAACCATATGGTATAATAGGCTTAGCACAAAGGGCATAATAAAGGATGATTATAATTTTAATACGAATAAAACTAAATTCCTGATAGATCAATATCCACAACAGTGTTTATATATAAAAAAATATATGTACTAATATATTTTTTCTGTTTTGTTAAATATGTCAGAAAATGAAAATTGTTCACTGCCTCATCTACAAGAAAGAATGATAATAAATTCTTCTAGTCTATGAAGAAGGCTAAGGCTGCTGAATGTGTGAAGTAGAAATCAACTACATTTTATCAAGTTTAACTTTCTTATTTAACAGATGCAAAAGCAGCAGTTCATGGAATTTTTGATATGTGCTCACAAATAGATAACAACTTTGGGATTGAGCCAAATCTGGAATGAGGATTCTGTTCATTCATATGAACTTCTATTTTATTTGCGAGGTCCATGACAATTTCTAGGTCCATCATCTTCTTTATCACTCATCTTATAGAAATGCATGTTCCCCCACCCCATCTTGTCTGTGAGAGAGCCTTGGAAGACATTTTTGCATTCTCAAACTCCAGTGTTTGAGCAACTACACTGAAACTTAAATATATACAATATGCATTGACATACACAAACACGGGTATGTTTGTGCATGTCCATGTATATACAGAAGGAATCTCACCACATGATTCTGTGTCATCCCTTTTCAGTCATAACTTGGCAACCTTAAAGGACAAATGGGGGATGGGAATCAGTTTGAAAATTGCAAGTTGCCTCTGACAATAAAGTGCTCAGAAGAGTTTATACTTTCATAACTTGGCAGCCTTAAAGGACAAATGGGGGATGGGAATCAGTTTGAAAATTGCAAGTTGCCTCTGACAATAAAGTGCTCAGGAGAGTTTATACTTTCAGAAAGGTCTGATGACCCATTTATAAGTTACCTCCTAATGAGTCTCATTTTGAGAAAGATGAGGTTGGCTAACCACCCTTCATGTAATTTTTTGCATTAAGGCTTTCAAAGAATGAAGATGGAGCCAATTCATTTTTCCTTCTAGAATATTTCTTTATTAATATTTTCTTTTGTTGCAAGGCTATTATGTCAAAGTATGGTTATGTGAACATTATAAAAGATGACAGATCATGTGAAGGATAAAAATAAACTAAGTAAAAAATCATAGAAAAATAAAAATCAGAATTTGAGGGTTGAGAGGCAGGCAGCATATCTTCCCACCCTCCTTTTTATTTGGAAATGATGGTCCTAGGAGTTAAAATAAACCTATTTAACTTTTCTGAGTCTATCGAAAGTTCAAAATACTTATTACCATGAAATTCCAAGAAATGAGTATATAAACAAATTTTAACAAATTCCCCAATTGAATTTTATACTAGAGAACTAACCAGGTTAGGAAACAATCACACCAGCAAAATAGCCTAAATTAGGCTAAAGTAATTAAGCTTCACTTCTATTTGTTTCTTAATAGTCAAAACAGAAACAGACACTACTGTATTCTTTTTTTAGCAGAAGGAAATATACCAAATGATAAGGAGAGATGTTTTGTGTCAGCAATGAATTTGAAGATTAATTTTCTCTGTCAGATTTTAAATACATTTTCAAATAAGTTTTTAAGTAAGAACATTGATCAATATAAGGAACTGTGTCATGAGGAACTATTCTACAAAAGATAAAGAAATATTTTTTAGAACATGTGACTTAAAGCTAAATTCATATGTAAGTCCATTTCTGCAAAGATTTTTTTCAGAACTACAGTAATTATTCATACATGTGCATTTTAGAACTTGTGAAAAAGTAGGAGACAGAACATATGCTTATCATTTACTAACATAAGAAATAATTTTAGGATTTGCTATAAAAATAGCTAAGATTTGGACTTATGATCAAAAATTAGAGTCTAGAGAGGGAGATAAAGCAGTACACAAAACCAAACACTATTCTGTGATAAATGTTTAAATCAAACATGCTCCATAAACATCTCAGAGGGTGAGTAACTAACTCACTCAGGAGGATGAGTGCTTCCTTGAGAAGATTTTGTTAAGGAAATATTTTGGATGGAGGAAAAGTGAAAAGTGAAGGCAATTATGGCTGGTTTGTTCTCTCTTTCTCTCTTCAAAAGTGGTAAAAATACACTTTCCTGGCATTGTCCAGGGCTATCTTTGCTGCTTTTTAGAGAAAGCCTATGATACTGTGTAAAACAGTGCAAATTCTCTGAATTCAAATCTTGCAAAGATAAAAGAAGAGATAATATTCTGTACAAAACTATGTGTCAAAGAACATGAGAATTTTATTTTAGCTGTAGAGAGTTTTCACAGATGAAAATGGAAAATTTTAGAGTAAGGTTTTGCTATACAATGAGTAGGGGCATAAATTTTACCTATTTTGGGAAATAATTTGAATGAATAAATGTTGATCCTAACTTAATGGGTTATATCTATTGCAGATGAACTGTGTCAAGGAAATTTTACAGGGAAATACTTTAGGATATTTGATTGTTGAAATCTTTGCCAAGTAGTGAAATAAACATTATTTATTGCTTTATATACTTCAAGTAGAATATGTCTAGAGAGGGATGAAATTTCTAAAAATATTAATATGAAAAAGACTTTTTTCTTGTTCAGGTAGAAAATTATTCCTTTATATTTACAGAAAGGTAAAGACATTTCTTAAAGTTCCTAATATCTCCACATGATTCAAGCAAAGGTCCAGTGCTGCACTGCAAACTATAAAACTTGTTCATGCCTAAAAAAAATCAAGAGCATATGTTACCATTTTCAGTATAAAAAAAAACTTTTCTGTGACTTACAGATGTTCAGTTTTTGAGACTATTGTGATAGATCAAGCAAGATGATATTGCCAAAAGAGATCACTAGTTGAGGAGTGTTGTAGCAGGGAGTTGTTTAGAACTACTCACATGAAACTTAAGTGATAGGGTGTGCTACCCTCCCCCCAATTGTCTCCTGTTTAAGACTGCAGATTTCAAGGACAGATGCTAAAATGTGAGAATAACCTTAGTTGGAATTTCCTTTCAGGGAGATATAGGAGGTAGAAAGGTGATACAGGTTTCCTGGAAGGTGGGAAATCAGGATATATAGAGGGTGTGAAAACAAAGAGGAAAGAATTGGATCCAATATGGAGGTCAGATAGAGAGATTCATGGAGGAGAGTTTGGTTTCGGCCATTTTGTAAGATGGAGATGTGAATCATGTGAGCTTGGCCATGTGGCCACCAGGGGCCTGCAGCCCTTGGCTGACTTGGGCTAGCCGCAGGTGAGCTAAAGGTGGTTAGGAAGTTTGCAGATTTGAACTCTGTGTTGGAGTTTGTTTTGCTGAGTTTGACTTGTGTCTGAAAGAGGCCGTGCAAAAGTTAGGCCTGAAAAGAACGTGAACTTTGCTGGCTCGGCACGATGGAGTTCCTGCTACCTGGAAGACAAGGAGAACACAGCGTGGAAGACAAGGAGGAGCATGCCAAAGGAGCAGCCAAAGGAACATGTCTTCAAGCATCTGGAGATGAACTCTGGTTCATCTGGTGAGATGATCAGGACTGAGAGACTGAGGATTTTTGGGCAATCTGGGGAAAGGACTTTGGACAATGCTGAGAAAGGTTTTGGACAATGTTAAAGTAATCTGAGTCTTGTATGTTTTTTGGTAGTAATTAGTAAATCACTTTGTTAGAAATAAATTAGTCTGCACTGATAGTCTTGCTTTGGTTTGGTATTTTGTTTGAGAAGGCTGGGGATGGTGGAAAGAACCCACAAGAGTTTAAACTGTGTTTCTAAGTTTTTCTTCTGCAGTTTTTGTACCTGGGAACTGAGAAGCAGCTGGCTGGCCTTTGCACATCAATGGTAAAGGTGAGCAGTTTAAATGTTAATGAACTGTTTGTGGTCTGCTTAGTAGGGAGAAGCAGGCAGGGGTGCTCAAGGTTAAGGTAGAGGTTAAAGGTAAATGAACTGTATTCTGCTTCCCAGGGAGGGAAGGAGGCCTAGGTGTGGCTACTTCAAGGTAAAGGTAAATTGCTATTGGACTGCTTGGAGCCTGCTTCGTAGAGAGAAGCAGGCCTGTATGTGTTTCAAGTTAAGTTAAAAAGTCCTTTCAGATCACCTGTTTCAAAGGATGACAGTTACAGGCAATGGCTTACATTTGTCAGAACTGATAGCGGAGTGTTTTTGAATACAATTAGATATGTATGGCATGATCCATGCTAACATGTAATACAAAATTTAATATTTCAGTAAAGTAAGACAGTGGGAGCAAGTTGATCTAAAACTTTAAGCTATAGTTAAATGGAAACTAAAAAATAAACACATTTGACAAGTATTTATGCCTAGATAGCCTTAATATAATGGATGGTTTTAATATAAACATATAAAGTATATTTGTAATTTGGTAAAGAGAAATTCCTGGTTGAACTCAAAAGATAATTCTATTGTTTTTTTAAACTATTTTCCTCATCTCTAAAATGGATATAGTTAAACTACCACATAGGTTTATTTAAAACTTACAAAGAGAATAATAGTAAATGTTTTTACAAATTATACTGTTATAGAATAACAGTAATGTTTTTAGTAATGCATTATGATTCTACAAATTTTATTTTTTAATTTTCCTATTCTACCTCCGCTACCTCTACAAATCTTAATATAGAATTGACAATATTGGATAAAAATTGATCTCTTCCCTTAAAACCTAATTAGTAATTTCATCACATAGGCTATGTACTGCTACTTTACTTTTTATTTTATTTTAATTTTCCCCCCCCATATGCTACTTTGCTTTTAAAATTAACGCTGGAAATTTTACTCTATTTTGCTGCTTTTTTTCTACCTTCCCTGTGAAACCATGGGTTTAACATAGTTATAATGATATATATCTATACTTATGTGGAATAAAAGTTGAAAATGTAGTCAATCCTGAAGCATTTGAATGATCATAGAAATAAAATAAACTCCGAAATTATATTTGCTCTGGTACTCAGTGGCCACTGTGTATCTTAGTTTGACAGAGACTGCTGGAGAATAATCAAAGGCTGGGAACATTAACAAGACTCACAAAGTCATTAAATATTGACTTTTTTCATAAGGAGTTTTAATGGACCATTATAATTATCAACAGAGGCTCTTGTTAAAACATTTGCATCAATACTAATGCTGATTCCATAACTCAAGTCTTTTAATGCATAAGTTTAGTGAGAATTGTTATAGCACAAAAACACAAATTCCCATTAATGAACAGGTAATCTATTCTATACCATATTAATCTGAATTCAATTTATGTGTATGAACTTTTAGATGTGAGATTCATTCATTCGTGTGTGTGTGTGTATGTGTGTGTGTGTTTTGAATGCAGATACATCCTTGGATAGAATTTTAGAAGCCTTTCTTTCATATCTCAGTCAATCACCTTTAAATGAAAAACTGCCTAATATGTGACAATACTCATTCTAATATTTAGTTAGCATACTGATGTCTGAATGTTGTATTATTATGGGTAATAGTATCACTAGTTTGACACAAAGACCTGGGGTTTGAGATTTTGGTAGCTCCAAGAGAAATAGGACAAAATAATCCAAGCAGCACAAATTTCACTATTTAGCCCCCTGTATAGGCAAACTGGTAGATAACAAGAAGAATGGGAAGGAGACATAGATAATAACTTCCTGTATAGGGATTATAATCATTCTCTGCCCACCCCAGCCCATGTATACAATGACATTTGCTCATGGATGACTTGACAAAGGACTGGAGTTGTGTTATGACCACTGCGCGTTAGCTCAACACATCACTGAAACACATAAGCAAAGCATACAAGGTATTATGCTTAGAGAAATCAGACATGTAAAATAAACAAACACTATATAATTTAATTCAATGTGTTACTTAAAGAAACACAACAAACATATGAACCAGAAAATATAAAAAAATGTTTAGGATATAAAAGATGGAAGTAAAAGACTTGCCTTTTCAATTAATTTTTTCAGTGGCATCTTTAGAGATATCTGTGTATATTATTATGCTATCTGCAAAAAGTAATGGCTTTTTTTTTTCATTTTTCACTAGTTGGATTCCTTTAAAATTCTTTTTTTTGCCTAATTGCTCTTGCTAAGACTTCTAGTACTATGCTGAATAGTAGTGAAGGTGGACATCTTTGTCTTATACCAGATCTTAGTGGAAAGTCTCAGTTTTTCACCATTTAGAATGATGTTAGGTATAGGTTTGTCTTATATGATCTTTATCATGTTGATATATGTTCTATTTATGCCCAGTTTTGGAAAGTATTTATTATAAGTGGATGTTGAATCTTATCAAGTGTCTTTCTAGGATCTTTTGATATGATTGTATGATTTCTTAATCTTTTTTTGTTGTTGATATGAATTATAGTGATTGAGTTTCAGATGTTAAACTGTTCTTGTATTTCTGGAGTAAATCTCATAGCAACACAGCAATATGATAAGTTACAAAAGAGCCAGAAGAAAAAGAAATAAAGAAAATAATTCCATTTATGATTGTACCAAAAAGAATGAAATACCTAGGAGTATACTTAACAAAGGCAGGAAAGACATATACAATGAAACTACAAGACATTGTTAAAATGACCAGCTTATCCAAAGCTATATATAGATTCAATGCTATCTATAGAAAGTTTTAATGGAATTATTCAAAGAAAAGGAACAAACATTATTAAAACTCACATGGAACCACAAAGGACCTAACAGCCAAAGTAATCCTGATAAAAAAGACCAAGAGTGGTAGTTCACACCCCTGAATTTTCACTATATTAAAAGTTATAGTAATCAAAAAATATGGTATTGGAACAAAAATCAGACAACTCAACAAATGAAACAGAATTGCGAGCTCAGAAATAAAACCACACTGACATAGACAGTTAATCAATGACAAGGAAGTAAAGCTTATACATTGGAAAAAGGAAAACCTTTTTAATAAATAGTATTGGGAAAATAGAAAATGGAACAGATACATGCAAAGGAATGGAACTAAACTGCCATCTCACACTATACACAAAATTAACTCAAAGTGGATAAAAGACTTACATGTTGAACTGAAACAGTAGAATACTTTAAGAAAACATGGGCAAACATACCATGACATAGGTTTCATGTTTTTATGGATTAATCATAAACAAGAAAAACAAAAAAGAATATAATCAGTGAAATCAGGTAACAAAACAACAAAGCAGAGAATTTAACTAAACTTACAAGCAGGAGCAGCTGGCCCTTTAAATTCAGTCAGTCATCTGGTTTATCCTGCCTGCATGAGCAGTAGCAAAACCACATTAACCTTAAGAAGAGGCAAAACAGAAATACTCATTAAAAAGACAAAATGAGTCACCAAGCATACAATGGATCCCCTTTGGTTATCTTACCAATCAGTTCAGTCTCTGGTTCAAAAACTGCACATGGGTCCTATGCCACACATTATCTGTTCACAAAATGGTGACTAACCTTCAAGCCAAATGAAAAATCAAGATGGCATCATCAATCTTCCTTCAAAGGCATAGCTCCTCACATCAAGGCAAATGAAACCAAGATGGCATCATTAATCCTCCTTCAAAAGTGGGAGATTCAGATCCAATGAAGAAACCAAGATGGTGGTGTTGATCCTCCTCCAAAGATGTTCCCCAACATTCTCTCAGCTTCAACTCTAAAGTGACCCCAAACCAGCAAGACTCACTTGACATACAACAGCAGCAACCACTTCAGATGTCTCACAATGAAAACAGCAACACAGCAAGTTCTCTTCAGGTCTCCAGACAATTCCCAAACTTTACAGTTTCAAAGTTAAAATAAGTTTTCAAGCACCGTGTTTTCAAGTCAGCTTACACAAGTCACAAGTGTTTCCAAGACAATTCCCTAGGCTCTTTACTGGTCTGGGCTAGGGATGGAAGTCCACAGCATGGCTTCCTTCCCTGCCCTGCTGCCACACATGCAGTGGAATCTCTGAGATTTCCAGCCTCCTTGCTGTTCCTCTGCTCTCTCTCTTCTCCCCATGCCTCTCTCTCTCTTGCTCTTTCTCTGTGTCTCCTGCTCTCCAACCACACTCCTTAAATTCCCTCTCTGTTCTCACGAGAAGCCTTGACTTCAATTTTCCAAGTCTTTGCCCACCAGGATACAATGGCTGCTATATCAATGCAGCACCACCATGCAGGGTCATGGCCCCCAATTTCACCACAGCGTCCCATCAATAGTACTACATGAAACTAAAAAGCTCCTACACAGAGAAAGAAACCAGCTTTAAATTACCTGACCAAAGAGTGAACGAGGAAGATGTGGTATGTAAACACACACACACACACAAACACAAACACAACGGGATACTACTTAGCTATAAAAATGTTAAACTCCAGCCATTTGCAACAGCATAAATGAAACTGGAGGGGATTATGTTTAGCAAAATAAATCAGAAGGAGAAAGACAAATATGTTACTTGTACATGAAATACAGAGAAAGCAAATCATCAGAAAAGTTAAATAATAAACTACAAATCTGACTGTAGTGATGAGGTTATCAGAGAGGGAGCTGTGGGGCCACAGTAGGTTGGGGACAATGAACAGTAGGTGAAGGACTATGGATGTCTTAGTGGTGGGTGTGATATTGTAAAATACTGCAAACAGATACTGGAAGGGTGTCATTCTATACCTTTATATCACAGACAGTGTTGAAACCAAAATTGCCAAGCAAAAATTTAAAAAAGCAAAACCCTGCATTTTCACATCAGTGTTGAACTATTGATAACTTGTATTTTGTATGTATAATTCATTTTCTTAATGCTTTGTATTTTAATATTATTTGCATCAGAGTTACAAATATTCTTCCAGCAATTCATTAAGGACTAAAATTGTTTATTTATTGCTATAACCTCTAGGATCCTATAAATAATACACGCATATGAATATATACATATGGAAAGTGTACAAATGCACAAATACCCTCTGTGAGTCTCTTAAAGAAACATTTTATAGAAACACAAAAAGAAAACTAGCAATTATAGTAAGAACATTGGGAGAAAGTATTCATTGAAATATTTTTAATATATTTGTGAAAAGAGGAAAGTTAGTTTATGCTATGCAATAAAAGTCAGAGTTCATGGTAGAGGTAAGAACTCATTCAAGGAAAATCCTACTTACGAGCATGGTTCAAAGAGTGGGAAAAGGAATATCAAGTATTCAGTAAGAGAATGTCAGTCAGTTTCCACATCTTTCTCTTCACTCTCATAGTCATCACTCCTTTCCCATGCCCTTTTATTAGATTCTCGGAGATACTGAGGTTTAGCCTTAGGTAAAAATCCCGAAGATTCTCTTTAATGACTTCATGTGCGTACTGGTGCTCAAATAGGAAAAACCTTACTCATTTTGAAGTTCAGGAAGAGCTCAGTCTCACATCATGTTTCAGGGATATGCACCCCTAAGATCCTGTTAGGAAACCTGATCTATCATACAACAAGGGAGGAAATCTATACTGATTTGGTAAAATGATTATACTATGCTAACTCATAGTTCACCAGCCTTTTCCACTAATGTACTTTTTCTCTTTCTGGATCCAACAGGATCCCACATTGTATTTAGCTGTCATGTCTCCTTAATTTAGTTCAGTTTGTGATAGTTCCTGAGGCTTTTCATATTTTTCAAGATCTGAGCACTTTTGAGAACTGATCAGTTATTTTTATTGAATGTTCCTTAATTTTTGTCTAATATTTTCTCATAATTAAATTGATATTAATACTATATAAGTGATGGTAAAATACAAGACTCACGTATATTGTCACTTTACTTCTTACAAAGATGACATGATTGCCATAGGGAAAGGAGAACCTTTTCAATGAATCTTTTTGGGTCAACTCAATAAACATACAGAGAAAAATAAACTTGAGCTATGTCTTTATACTATATACACCAATCAACTTCAGATTGGTTTGCAGTTATACACAATAACACATTTGGAAAGAAACACAGGATGACTTTAATAGCTAATTTTTTTTCAGAATAGGACATAAAAATAACTAAATAGGAAAATTTAGACTACACCTGAATGATCATTTTTAATGAACTTTAACATTATAAGACACTTGGTGACAAGGCAATCACAGGGTAGGAAAGATATTTCAGTTATTGAGCATATCCAGAATATGTTTCATATCCAGAGTATAAATATTACTGCAAATCAGTAAGTCAAAACCAATGGGCACAAGTATGGAACAATATTTTTTAAACCACATGTTGAACTGGTAATAAACACATGAGAAATGTTCAAGCTCATTAGTTATTAACAAAATGGAAATACAAACAACAATTACAAATTCATACCCATCAGAAAGGTTAAAGTGAAAAAGACGCATTATCAAATTCAGGAAGAAAAAAGACCTACAGATAAAGTCATTCTATAGAAATAGACTAATAAGGTCTCTAGAAGATGGGCAGTTCTTATAAACTTGCAAGGATAAATTAGAACACTCAATTTATAAATGGTAAGTGGTGGATATCATACACTACAGTTATCTGACAAATCAGAATATTCATTATATCTATTGCTCTTAAATTTTTGTGGTGTTTTTGATGATTGCTACTGGGTCTATGATAGAGGATATTAGAGATGATATATTTTATTAAGTTATAAAATGAAGAGACTCTGTCAAACCAGGTTAGTTATCTTGTCTTCAGAAAGGTACCCTCAACATATAACATGTTATGAGTGAAATATATGTATAAGTTCTATATATAAGATATGTAAAAGGGGGTCAAACACATCAAAAGGTGTATCTTTCTATATACTTTTTCAAAAATGAGTAATCTACTAATTAGCACCATGGACATCAAAACCATGGAATCAGGTGGAAAAAAAATCTTATCTCACTACAAACA
Source organism: Uropsilus gracilis (assembly GCA_004024945.1). Taxonomy (NCBI): domain Eukaryota; kingdom Metazoa; phylum Chordata; class Mammalia; order Eulipotyphla; family Talpidae; genus Uropsilus; species Uropsilus gracilis. Next base: position 12,652 of record PVHY01024631.1, read on the forward strand.
GGCTAATCCTCCATAGTTTTATGCTTTAGTTAAGCTTAACTATCATTTATAACCACCTATGCAACAACATAAAAATAAATTAATATTTCTGTGCCTCAGTTTCTTCATCTAAAAGGGAAGAAATAAATGTACTGACCTCATAAGTGGAGGATTAAATCAGAGAATTGATACCGTACATGAGTCATACCAGATTTGCAGTTGTATTATTTTTGTCTATTGTCTAACTATTCTCAGGATTATGAAACATAAGCATGAAATAGGTAGAGACTTAATAAGCATAGAACAGCAGTTTGCTGTTGCCTCAAAATAGCTTCTGTAGCATCACAGGTCATTATACAGAGATCTCCAGCTGTGATTACACAGTTCATTACATCCAGTTGACTCAAGTAAGAGTCTTGGTTTCAGTGACAGTGTTTTTAAGTTTGACCCGCACAGTACCAGTGTCTCTTTACTGCTCAAAACAAGTGATTCTCTGTGCTGGAAGATGTACTTTCCATTACTTACACTAATTATGTTTTGCAGTGAACATGTCATATATTTTGTTGTTAATTTGGGGACTCATTTCACAGATGAACATCTGAATCATACTTGATGAGTTTGAACTTCTCTCCCCAAATAGTATGTTATAATGTTATAATTGGCTTAATGATTTTTTCAATTGAGGATAAAAATAGTATTAAAAATTAACAATAATGACAATATTGCAAGAGGAATGCTGACAATATAACTTAAATCATTTTTAAAATATAGTAAAATTTCAAAGTACCAAACTTATAAAAAAGCAGAAGGGGGATACACTCATAGTCCTATCAACTTCAGGTAAATATAGTTAGTCCTCAAGCATATCTACTTTTTAATTTTTTAAATGTAATTATCTTGAAAACTTAAGATCACACTGCTACCTTTTATTCTTTAATAATATTATAAGCATTTTCCTATATTAAAAAACCCTCTTATTAACCACTGTAACATCCTTGTAGGTACTATACAATTATTAAGGTGCATGTTTTGTAACCATCCCAATTTGGGTAGGTTCATCATCTGTTCTAACAACTTAAAGAAGAATGTCAGAGCTCTTGGCATCATCTTCACAGGATTAATAGTGAAAAGGGGAAACTAAATGACAAGGAAACAGTCAGAGTGGTGACACTGCCCTTTTAGACCCTTCCTCCTAGGCCCAGGTGTGCTAACTTACACATGTGCATGCTCATTGGGCCAGGTGTTTACAATCACAGAGAGTGTGCAATGCTATAGCTGTTGGTCATAGAGGCTAATGAGAGGGGTGTGAAAGACCGTGGCAACTCATTTACCATACAATGTACTATAGTTTGATAGCATTCTTGCTTCATCATTGAATTAATATAACAGCATATTTATTTTCTCTTTTGTTAATTCTCCATTTTCCGTATCATTTTATTTTTGGTGGTAGATGTTTTTATTATCATAATCCTTTTTTACTGTTGTGATGTCATAATCCCTTTTTACAGCTATCATCAATTAATTTTTTTCCTTGTTTATCACAGCTCAATTTTATTTCTATTTTATAAGATGATCTTAGCTTCAATTAATGGCTTTATTGCCTGAATGTTTTTTTTTTCTTTCTGATTCTTTTACTTCCGTTTTAACTTATTTCTTTTCCCTGTTATTTTTTTTTTTAGTGACTCACAAATTCAATGAGTAGGTTTCTATTTTTAGCAATGTAAATGGCTTTATAAAAATTTCAAAACTAGTAAAATATTGCTGATTTTATAATTATCTCCCAGGAACTCACCACCCATATTTAATAAAGCAAAATACCATCATATTTACTATAGAAACATTACTTTTTAAAAAGCTAAATGCTACTAACATTGTTTTTTTCTCAACATCCTTTAATATTTCGCCAATGCCATACATTTTTAAAGTTACCACAAACATGTAATTAAAATTTACATACAATTTTGAGCAGCTTATTTTGAAATTTGTGGATAATAATATGTACACTTTTGTTCTTAATCTTGTGTTCAATACTACGCTTTTGTCCTATAGTCATGTTTGTACATATAGTTTTTTCATTAAGTTGGAATTTCTTAGTCGTGGCATTATTGACATTCTTTGTTGTCAGGGGCTATCCTGTATATTGTTAGCTGATTAACAGTATCTATAGCTTCACCAGTGAAAAGATGGTCACCCTTACTGATAAAAATAGAACAGAATATCTTCCCCCCCAGGTTGTGACAAACAAAAATGTTCCTTGAGACAATAACAAATGTTCCTTGAGGACCAATGATTTAACTAACATGCAGTAATACAAGAAAGTTTTTATTTCCATTTGATGGTTAAATAATGTTTAAAGTTTTTAGTATTACAAATAATGCTACAAAGTCCATGTCTCCTGTGTACATGCTTTAGAAATTTCCTAGGGTACAAATAAATTGAAGATTTGCTGGGTTCTAAGGAATGTTCATGTTCAAATTTAAACTATACCAATAATGTGAAAATTGTTAAATCAATTTAAAGTTATCAACTATGTATATATTTCATATTGCTCATATCTCTGTCAGTTATATTAGAATTTTAAAATTCTTATATCTCTTGCCTTATGTGCAAGTGACTCAAGATCATTTTATTTGATTTAAAATTTTTTATTGAAGTAACATTGGTTTATAACATCATATAGATTTCAGGAGCAGAACACTGTAATTTGATATCTATATCTACTACATTATATATGGAGTCTGTTTTCCATTCTCCACCAGACAAACCCTTTTCACTAACACCCTTCCATTCTGGTCTAAGGTTCCTGCATTTTTGAATTTTTAAAAAAATTATTATTTTTTATCTTTCACATTGCAAGGGCAAGCATCAGGCTCACCAATCTGCAGACAGTTTTTATTGGTTCTAGCAGTTACACAAGTACATCAAGCAGGGTGGGGTGGGGTAGGCCAGGGCCAATCAGGGCAGGGGGAGGAGGGGGTTTGGGGGTAAGGGCAGATTGGGAGGCAGGCAAATCTCCCAGTCCCACAGGAATCTTCACATTCCTTCTCTTAGCAAGTTCACGCTCTCTCTTTGACTAACTCTGTTTCTCTGTCTCTGCCTCTCGTTTTCTATTGCTTATGCTCTGCAGTGTGCTCATGCTCTTTTAGCCCCTCTCTAGGCTCAGGGGTGCACACTTACACATGCACACACACACACACTGAGCCACCCAATCATGGGGAAGACTCAGCATCCCAGGTGTTGGTCACCGGATAATGGAGAAAAAAGTCAGACAAACTCACTTCCCCTGGATACATATAAGTCTTTCTCCATCTGACTTTGAGTTTCCATTACTATGAATAGCACATGTGCAGCATTTAATTAACTACTTTTGATTGCTGTTCTATGAACTACCTATTCATATTCAATGCCCATTTCAAATTAGGTTTTGCTCACTTTTGAAAATTCATTGTAAGAAGTCCTTTACCCTAGAAACAAGTTTTTACTTTCCTTAGCCTGTACCTTAGTTGTGACTTTTGCTCTATAATTTAAAGGATGATATAAATAAAAAATTTCAACTTTTTTTTTTTTTTTGAGATTAGGTCTCGCTATTTTTGCCCATGGAACTGCAGGCTCTCATTGCTCGGGGTACCACAGACTCAAGCAAGCGCCAGCCTCAGCTTTCAGGGGAGAGAGGAGAGGGGAAAGGGAGAGGGAAGTGGGGAGAGGGAAGAGGGGAGAGGGGAAAGGGAGGGGGGGAGGGGAGAAGGGGGGGGAGAGAACAAGGACAGAGAAATATCAGAGAAAGAGCATAAAGATTCCTGATGGGTAGGGGACTTGCTTGCCTGCCTCTCAGCTGCTCCTCATCCCACTTCCCACCCAAGCCATGACACTGCCCTACTCTGTCTGCCTAGTGTATCTGTGTAACTGCTAGAATTAATAAAAAACCTACCAAGACCCTGATGCTTATACTGCAGTCAGCATCAGTACAGGATGGTTGACTTAAACTGTGCAAGCTCAAATATTAATGGTTCTACTTTCTTTATATAACCTGAACTATGATTTATCAAGACATTATCTGGGAAGATTTTAATACTGATACACTGATAGTTGTACTCACATAATATTAATACTGAGTAGCTAAAAAACTAAGCCGGTAACAAAATGGTCACAATATTGCAAATTGGATAAAAAGGTGGTTTTGTTTGCAAGTAGTTTTATGGGTGTATAAAAACTAAACATATCAAAAATAATTTTAGAAGCCTAAATGTATATACATGCACTCCATGAAGAAAACATTGAACTCATTTTGCTTTTATGTTGCAAGTGAACTACTTTAGCATTTCATATTAAATCACAAATTTATGTTTTTACTACAAAACCTGAATCTTGTTGAGTGTGTGCAAATGTACAGTGATAGTAGCTTATTTAATGAAGAGGGTTCTGAAAAAAGTTTTGGGAATCAAATTACATAATATTGTTACTAATCTCAGTGTATACTGTTGTGGTACCAATCCCATCTCCTCTCATTTGCTCTTTTTCTTCCTCCAACATAGTTTTAGATAGTATTAAGTAATGATAGTGACTGTTTCTTCTACAAAGAAGAAAAAAGTAAAGGGAAAGGAGACTTTTCCAAGTTTAGATACTTTCAAGTTCTTTTCTGCTTCTAACTCCTCAGTTTACCTCTATTTGCAATGGAAGCTGGGCAATGTAATTTTAAAAATCAGGCACTTATTTTTTTTAAGTTCTACCACTAAAAAGGAAGTAGAACTATTTGGATAGCAATTAGTGGTCTCTGGCACAATAGAACTGAAAACCATCATTAGGGGCAGTAAATGGAAGATGTGCTACATAAATGTTAACACGATTATGCCTAAATTGGAAATTGATAGTGATGTTGTAAGACAAATCTTTATTTTTCTGTTAACTAAATAAATAGTCTATAAAAAGAGCACAATTTAATTTCCATGTTTAATTCTTTCCAGTCATAGATGAAGTAGCCAGGGAGGGGAGGTGGGGGGTGACCCCTGGGGATTACAATGATGTGAAATATATATATATATAAATTTTTTAAAAAGACCAATATTTGGGGAATATAGGGAAACTGCAAAGAAGTGAACTGTTCTACATTATCTACTAAGGTTAAACATTACCATATGTTTATGACTATGGCAATTTTATTGCCTAATATATAGCCAACAGTAACTTATACGTGTATATACCAAGAGATGTGTGTGAATATTTACAGGAGCCTTATTTATAATAAGCAAAAGCTGGAAATACTCATCAGTACTAGAATTCACAACTAAATTTAAGTGTATCCACATAAAAAATCAAAATATAAAAAATGAAGAATCTCACAAATATAACATTGAAAAAAACAGAATACAAATAGCATGATTCTCTTATTTAGAAAAAATTTTTGAGGCCATCTGTATTATTGTGAGGGTACATTTCAGGATGCAGAAGGAGTATAATTGGGAAGGGGATGATGAGGACTTTTAAGATGTTGGTAATGTTCTGTTTCATTGTTGGTGGCAACTTGGGAGCATTTATTTTGTGATAATTAACAGCTATGCTTTCATGATTTCTCATCATTCGATATGTATGCCACACTAAATTAAAAACAAATGACTATAAAGTAAAATTTAAAGTAGAAAAGAAATTGTAACTTAGAATATTATATTTGGCTGTATATTTTCAAAAGGCTAGTGCATAATAAAAATATTTACAGGCTGGCATATAAAAACTCATATTGAAATCCCCTGTGGCATATGTTTTCTTGCCAGAAGAAAAAGCAGGTCCTGGAGATACTGCAAGAAATTTTGAGTAATAAAATATTTCTGTGAAGTTTATTATCTACAAAATAAACAAAAGTGAATACAAAAATAAATAACATTAAGATCGAGTAAAAGAAATAAAGAGAATATATATTCTTAGTAATCTAGAACTCTATATACAGTGTCAACATGAGGCTCTGGAGACCAAAAAGGCAAGGGAGTGAATAAAGTACAATATTTAGTAGAGAAAGATAAAAATTGATACTTCAGCATATATGAGTAAATAAATAGTTTCATGTTTATGTTATGGACAGTAAAGATAAAGAAAAAATAGTCTATATAAATATCAAATCAACAAAACCAACTCTATCCAATAGAAATTAGGACAAGAGCAAAAAGAATAAGTAAGAAAGAAGAGAAAAATGAAAACTAGATCATACAAAAAGAACTAATATACTACATGCAACTATATGTAAAGAGCTAAATACACCAATGAAAAGACTGTCCTCCTTGGATGGATGAAATAAAGCTTCAAAAATATGCTGTTCCTATGAGACAAATGCTTGAAACTAATCTTAGTGTGTGAAATATATTCAGACATGAGTAATAAATAAAAAGATACAGATTGCAAGTAGATAAAAATACATTAAAATAGGGGGTGCGGGCGAGCCGAGCACTGGTGCACCGGTAGCACTGGGGCTGCGCGGGATGGCAGGGACATACAAGGGATGCAAAGAAATGGTCTCTGTGATCTGAAATCTACACTGATTGAATGCTGTGATTTGGAGCCTTTCAAGAGTCTGACAGGGGAGCCTGGCGAACTGCCCTGACGGACGGACAGCAGCCTCCACACCAAAGCCCAGCTTGCGGGCTGAGCCTCACGGCGACTGGGTCTCACCGGCGACAGGGAACCAGAGGTCCCTCGACCACCGCGCCAGCAGCTGAGTGAGAATTCCACGGAATTCAGGTGAGGTCCCTTCCCTGACTGCCCCCTCAGG
>PVHY01024632.1:0-19384 GCA_004024945.1 Uropsilus gracilis
TTGATGAATTTATGGAAACCTGGATGTACCTAGAAGAAATCATTCTAGCAGAAACGAGCCAGATGGAAAGGGACAGAAACCAAATGGTTTCACTAATATATGGTCAACCAAATGAAACTGCACAAGAGGAGAATGGGGACCAGCTGGAGCGGGTGTGAGGGGGAGGTGGTGGGTGACCCCCAGGGATTGAAATGATGTGAAATATAGATAAATAAATTAAAAATAAAATAAAAGGGAGAATTCTGCACAAAACAGTAAGAGAATGTTAGGAACCAAGGTTTTGTTTAATCTAATTCTGGAGCACCTGAATTTTTTAGTAGGCTCTTTTGTGCACTTAACAGTTATTAAATGCCTACTATATGTTAGATACTATTTAGATATATATATACCGATTTTTAAAGTTTGCATTTCAAAATTTAAGATGCATTGCTGGCTGTCACTTTTGTCTTTCTTGAGTCGTGTACAAGGGCTCCTTAACCTGGAATCCAAGGACCACTGTGATAGTCCACCAACCACCTTAAAACCGTGCAAACATTTTAAGAGTAAAATTTATGGCTTTTATTCATGGTCAAGCAGATTTATACATCTAAAACCTTTAAAAACACTAATGTTTACAAGTTAAGTTTTAAAATACAACGTTCCTAACCTAAGAGTGTAAGGGAACGAACAAAGGCTCTTGAAAAAATCTATTTCACCTCTTTGTTTACATGTTCATCCGTTATATTTCTTGTTGGGTTTCCAGCAGCAACAGAAGCTCCATTCAATAAACATTTAATGATGAAAAGTGCAACAAGAGTTACAATTTTGTTACTAACTTCCTAACAAACTAGACCATAGTAAGGGAGTTCTAGGTGATTGTTTTCATCCCCTGCATTTATGACTGCGAAGGATCCACTAGGTTTGGGGTGACAACCGGTGGAGATGGCAAAAGAGTCTCTTGGGCCTCCACTAGACCTGACCGCCCCACCAAATCCTAGAGGAAATAATAACGGCCATTATTTGCAAACGTGCTGAACATAAGCGATGAGGGTGCAAGTTGCCACCATGAACCTGAGACGAGGACTCAGGCCAGACTTCAGGTTCGGCCATCGCCCTCCCTTTGCACCTCCGCCGACGCCGCGGCCACTCACTTGGTAAAGGCTTCTCCCAGATCGATCACCACCGCTGTTTTCTCCCCTCCGCTTCCCAGGCCCTCGTACAGGGGCATGGTGGTGAGGAGCCGGCTGAAGAAAAGGTGGGGACGCGGAGGCCTCAGCTCTCAGGAGGCGGGGCCGGCCTCTGGTGCGCGTGCGTCAGCGACGGCGGGGGGCCTCGCGTGGCCGCGGCGCGCCGGCCGGGCTGTCCAGGCTGTGCCTTACTCCGTGTCGGAGCAAATCCTCTCGGGCTTCTCCGCTTCGGGGTCTGAGAGGAAGAGACGCGAGCAGTCACTCATTCGGCTGCGGGGTCCCGCGGTGGGTTGGAGTGGACAGGAAGACAGGCGAGCCGGGTACCCCAAATGGGGAGGAGCCTTCCCGTCGGACACGCCTCCCCGGGTCCTTCCGGTCGGACACGCCCTCAGGTGGCCGCGGGTACGTGGACTGTATCCTTCGCTGCGGAGCCGCTGTGGGAAGAAGCGACCGTCCAAACTCGGAGTCGTGCAGTCTTAGGACAAAAGTTGCCTTACCATGTGCGCTGGTTATCATTTATTCTTAGCAAGAAACGCAGAAAATAAGTGTTATCGTCTTACCTGCGCGAACGGAAACTCATTAAGTAACGTTCCATTGCCTCACAACAAGCCAGGATTGGATCCCGCGACTTGGTGACTTCAAAGCTTATTATACTACAGATGTTTTAGAAAATAATACCTACAGGCAAGGATTTATTTGATAGATTTTGCTGTATTTTAATGCAAAAGAAAGCAAAATCACCTACGAGTGTATGGCAGACCACGGTTTTAGTGGAAGAAACCAAGGCTTCCTGTTTAAAAGTTGGGAAACTGTGTAAACCGAAAAAAGCTAGTAAATCTGTGCCAGTATGTACACACCGTAGGAATTCTGTAATAGGGACTGTTTACAACTTCATTTTACATCGCTGTATTTCTTTCTGTTTGCAATTGCCCGTGAAAAGTGGAAGATCGGTGACTGCTCTGTCTCAAAGACGGTGGGAGGAAGAATAACTTGTTTTTCCCCTGTATGTCTTTCTCCTACTGCTCTGGGTGCCTGAACCTCCCGACAAAGGATAGGTGTTTCTGTAATAAAAATTAAGGTTTTAAGATGCATGAATTTGGACAGTGACATTAATAGAATTCACTGACCAATGAGATTCCTGAAAGCAAGTTGCTGGAGGTAAGAGGTCGAAGTTGGAGTTGTGATGAGGAAGGAAATTAAAAAAGAGTGGGAAAGGAAGATGGTGCTTAATAAGGTCAGAGTATTTGAACAGGTCCCAAACAGATTCTGCTACTACTCTGAAAGTGGCCAGTACTTCCAGTGATCCCCATTTTCTTATCTGTAAACTGTGCTGACACTTCTCAAGGTATTCATGAGGCTTCGTTGATATATGTATCAAACATGTACAGTGTTATTACTACCCATCCTGCCTTTACCATGACTACTCACTAGTTATATTAGCTTTCACAAAGTACTACAAGCTAAATGACTTAAAAACAGTTAATCTCTGACAGTTCTGGAGAGTAGAAGTCCTAGATTTCAGGTATCTGCAGGGTCATGCTCTCTATAAAGATTCAAGACACCGGACACGGTGGCTTGTGCCTGTAAGCTTCAGCCTATGAAACGGCCAGGGCCAGGGATTGCGGTTCTAGTCCCGCTCAGGGGAACACGGGGAGAATCCCAAAAAATAACTGGGTGTGGTGGCGCGTGCCTGTAATCCCAGCTACCTGGGAAGCTGAGGCTGGGGATTGCTTGAGGCTGTGGTACCCCAGGCAACGTGAGCCTGCGGTTTCCACGGGCAAAAATAGCGAGACCTAGTCTCAAAAAAAAAAAAAAAAGATTCAAGAGATGCATCCTTGACTACTCATAACTTCTGGTGATTGCCAGCAGTAGTTCGTGTGCCTAAGCTTATAGATGCTGCTCTCCAAATCTGTCTCTGTTGTTTCTTGGCTTTCTTTTCACTCTTTGTCTTCATATGATAGCCTCTTTCTGGTGTTTTCAGTTATTGTTCTTTTGTGCTCTTTTCTATATCCAATTTCCTTCTTATGTGAATACTAGTTATTGAATCATATCCCATCATGATCAGCTCGTAATTATTTCTGCAAAGAATTTACTTCCAAACAATGTCGGATTTTAAGGTTCCCAGTGTACAAGAAATTGGGAGATGGGGGCAGATATTATTCAACCCGGTACATCAACTGGTGTTCTCCATAGTCCTGCCCTTAGACCACTTTTCTTCTTATTTTATGCCCTCTTTGTTGAGGGTCTCACTGCCATACCTTCACTGCTAGAACTAATACCTATGAGTTCTATCTGCTGATCACTTTGTTTGCTTTGGATAAGCCCATTTATTGCTCACAATTTTATGAGTTAAATATTATTTTCATTTTACAAATGAATACAATCTTTTAAATGAAACTAAACATGGTTAAATAATGTCTCCAATGCTTCTCACCTGGTTTAAGTGGCAGAGTGGAATTTTTTTTTTTTTTGTTTTAGACCAGGTCTTGCTATTTTTGCCTGTGGAACCACAGGCTCATGTTGCCCAGGGTACCACAGACTCAAGCAGTCCCCAACCTCAGCTTCCCAGGGAGCTGGGATTGCAACCACGCACCACCACGCCCAGCTATTTTTTTGGAACTAGGTCTCACTATGGGCCCCAGGCGGGACTCGAACCGCGATCCCTAGCCCTGACCGCTTCATAGGCTGAAGCTTACAGGCAGGAGCCACCGTGCCTGGTTGAGTAGAAATTTGAACCCAAACAGTTTGACTCCAGGGTCAAAACTACCTTATATAATTATAAAGTAATTATACATTAATTCAAGAAATTATGCTATATCATAGACTTTTAGCCTTAGAATATGAAGTGTCCTAAGAAATTTTCGAGTCCAAATTCCAACCTAGTGAGAGTCTTAGCTATCTCTCTTGACAGTTGTCTGCCCAAATGAGGACTAAAGGTCTCATAACTGTTTGGACCTACCAAAACATGCTTAGTAGTATAATTAGAGGTTAGAAAGAGAAAAAAATGCTTTAAGAATCAGAATCATCATAAAGAAGCACAACTATTCTGACAGCTTAATGTAATTAATCTGAGTTTAATTCCTACCTCTCTTAACTGACAAGCCTCAAGCAACTCCATTAAACTCCCTGTGCTTCAGTTTCCTCATTTGTAAAATGAGGAATATGTTCAAATACTAATATTCTGAACTAGATGGCACTAGTGTCTTCAACCCTTTAGCTAAATCCATTTATCTTCCTCTGCTCTGCCTACTTTTTAATTTCCCATTCTTGTAGTCCTAAGGTTAATGATTTTCTGAAATTTTTCTATTCTGTTAACTTGCTCCATAGATTACACAATATTCAAGATATTTCTGAAGAGTTCATAATATAAAAGGGTCAATCTCTTGCTCTACTATAATTTTAAAATGTCAGAATAAATTTATTTTTAAACATAGGCTATTGATTTAATTCCTTCATAAATCCTCTAAAACTTGACTCCTTGTAAGTGAAACATAGTATATACCTAAATGGACTCTATACCTCTTTCTGTGAAATTTAGTTAGTTTTGGCCCATCTTTCTAGTCTCATATAGAAAAAAAAAACATATTTTTGACTCAAGTGTCTGAAATTATATTTATTATAATGCCACCTACAATTTTGAGAGGCATGCTTTCAAGGTTTTCATTCTTGGAATAAATATCACTGAAGTCTATTGCATGCTATGTCTGGAACTACAGGAATAGAAAAGAATGGTCTGCTTATAGACTATACTGAGGAGGTAGACATGAAATGTACGTACCATCCTGGAAATAAATGGAAAGTACTAAAGGAAGCAAGAGAGAAAGGAACCAATTAGCTACCTATGGAATGGACAGGGCAGTTTCAGAAAGAAAGCATTTATGCTTCCACTCAAATTCAGGCACATATGCTGTTAACCATTGGAAGTACAAAATAAAATTACTGGTCTCAGGAGCTTATTGTTTGTCATATTTATAGATAAACTTTTAAAACTTAAATGCTTGGATGAAACTGGTGCTTTGGAGGTAGAGACCATAGAACAACTTGAAATTTGCATAGGGCAGGTGGGAATGGAAATATACAATATAGGACACAATACATGAACCCTCTAGAATATTGACAGTTTTCCAATCTGTAGGTGGAGGGTGGGTACTTTAGGTCGAGACAATGACATGTAGCGGGGGTTTATAAGAAAGTAAGGCTACAGGGATAATGATATGCTGACTACTGGCCAAAAGTGATGGATCCAAATCATTTAAGACTTTCTGATAAGCTGGGAGTTTGGACTTTATCCTATAATTATTAGTTGCCATTCAAATATTTTAAGGGAAAGACAATGCTGTATTTGTGTTCATTTTGATGAGTTATGTGTTCACTTCTTTTAGACCAGAATGAAATGGCGGGCACTAAGACTGTTGGTGAAAAACCAATATGCAAGTTATCTGATGTGTTTATGACAGAAATGGTGATCATGAAATTTAATAATATGTGACAAATTACCTTTAAAATGTTATCCAGTGGGAGAAGACATAATTTTATTTCAATAGCAATATTGCAATAAGATACTGTTTATAATCTAGAACTCTTCTCAAGCACTCTCAGAAAAATAAGTAGTATTCAGATTTAATTAACTAAAGTTAATAGTCAGAAAGACTTTATAATTCTAATTATATTAGTACCTCTTATAATACTGCCTCTAAATCCCTTTCTAAAGTAGATTAAATCAGAATTGCAGCTCCCATAATATAGATTTTACCTTCTTTTCAACTTCTGCAAGTTATGTCTCCAAAATGAGAAAATTAAGTAGCCCTTGAAACCATGTTCATAAAGTATTCATTCTTAGACCTCAAAACCCACCTTAAAGTTAACAGTTATCTGTTGCCTTCAGAAATAACTCATCACCTTGTAACTTGGAGGCTGGTGTTGGGTCCAAAGTGACTGAGAACATGAACCTAATATTCAGCTTCCGGAATACATTATAAAAAACTCTAATGTTTGGTTGATAAAGAAGAGTTTTCATCTGCACCAGTTACTCAACTAGTCACATCTTGTGGGTTCCTCCAACTCAATCTTTTCCTGTCCTAATCAGTTGTAAAACCCAAGTATATTTAGCATAAATCTTCTAGTCAGGATTTTGACATGAACTGCTTAATCTCTCTGTCCTCCATCGTGCATTGTATATACTGCAGGAAAAGTGAACATTTCAAAATGTACATATAATCATGACACTCTGCTTAAAATGTTTCAGTGACATTTTTACAATTCTTAGATAAAGCAGCAACTATATCAATCTGCTGATAGTTTCTCAAATCTATTCTGCTGCTTCATATTATGTCTAGAATGCCCTTATCTTGCATCTTTTCATTTTGTCTTCACAAATTCTTGAAATATCATCTCTGAAAAACTATCCTTCATCCATGATCTGTTTAAAAACTCATCTGGGCCTCCATGACACCCTGTGAACTTTTAAATATTTTTGCTTAGTTTTACTGTCTTAGTTTTATTGTCTTCCTAGTACCTAACAGAGCTCCTGCATGAAGTAGGTACAGGATAAATATTTGATAAATGACTAGCACATTATGGCAAAGTTATATCAACTGTACCTTCAACTGGAAAGCACTGACTTTGTAAAATAGCACATAATAGAAGACTGAGTATGAAGTATAGATACTTTAGTTTTTTGAATGAATGACTTTGACATGAATAGGTGGCAAGCTGAACTGCTTCTACCTCACCTTGTAGCCTTTGGCAATAGGAAACTGCTTTAGACACAGTGTGTAACTATCCCTCTCTGTGACTGACCACAGTAGTGCTTTTGAAGCTAATCTCTCAAAGAATATTTGATGTCATATTTCATCAGTGCTTATCACACATTGTAATAAAACTTCATATAATGAACCAGAGTTCACATGAACTGAAATGAGAGTGATGCATTCCCCTTTAGGAAAGCAAAGTAATTCACTAGAGGATAGGACCAGGAACTTTGTTAAGGTCAGAACACATTTTGGCTGATATATCACAGTCTTCATTTCTGTAGAACTTCATAATGAAAATTTATTGGCAAGTATAAGTTATGGCACAATCTAGAGTGATCAAACACATACTCAGTTATCCTCAGTGATTTTAATCTTGTAAAGGTCAAGAAAATGGATTAAAATATTTAATAAAAGATTTTAAGAAACCATACATTGAGCATATAAATATTTGCTGAACTAGTACCCTACTTCATTAATCTATAAATTTCCATGCTGTTCCTACAAATGTTTGGAAAAAAGGGAAATTTCATGGTTTCCCCATATCTCAGGCTAGTATCAGGTTTGGGATTAAATCTAAGCACTTGGATTTTTTTTTAATGTTCCTAAATTAAGAAATAATGTCATATTTACTTTTGTCTTGTTAGTTTCCAACAGAAAGGGTTATATCTTACTGAGTGTTAGAATAAGGAAAATGATTGGATTGATGTGATTTTGAAGAAATAGATTTTGAAGTCCAGGTCTTCCCCAACTTACTATAGGGTAATACCCAATAAACCCATTATTAGTTGAAAATACCATAAATTGAAAACACATTTAATACCTCTAACCTATTGAACATTGTAGTTTAGTCTGTAGTTTAAATGTGCTCAAAACTCATCAATTTACAGTTGGACAAAACAACTAATACAAAGTATTTTATAATAAAAGCTATATATCCAGAATATATATAGAATAGCTCATGTAATTTATTAAGTATTGAACTCAAAGTGAAAAAACAGACATTATGGCATGCAACAGCATAGAACAAAATGTAAAATGCACTGGCAACACAGTACACTGTAAAGTGTTGGTTGTTAACCCTTGTATGACTGACTGGGAGATGCTACTCCAGGATGTCAAGAAGGTATCCTATTGCTTATTGTGAACCTAGGAAAATTCAAACTTTGAAGTTCCTACAGAATACATATTGCTTAAGCCCCATCATTAAGTCAAAAAACTAAGTTGTACCATAGTAAGTTTTGAACTGTCAAATGATTTAAGACGACCATCAGTTACACTTCTGTTACTTTGTGCTTTTGTTTACATTCAAGGCACAAATGGAAGGAGCATTTTTTTTTTTTTTGGCTCTCTGATCCTTGTTGTGGTGACATTAGAGTTTTGTTGAGGCATCAGTATCAAGTACTACTAAGTAAAAAAGTACGTATTGGAAGGTCTCTGACTAATTATACATTTTTATTATGGAAAATTCCTGTTTTGTTAACAATAGCTGCTAATATTTTTGATTATCTAGCACATACAAGCCAAATTCACATCTCATTTAATGCTCACATGCTCTCATTAGTTAACAAATGAAAAATATTCATGCTTACTGGTATGAATTTTTAAGTAACTAGCGTATGGTCATACTGCTTTATGTGATTCAACTTGGAATTGCTTTTTCTATCACCTTTTGAGAAAAGTGACAGCTAAATTAAAAATGTGGACATCAGGCACGCCTAGAGGAAAAAAAATCCTGAACTAAAATATTTAAATAACTGTGACAAGATATATCTAAAATTAAACAGTGCATTCATTGAAGGGTGTGATTTGTTCTGCTACAGTGAAACTATTCCCAGACTGTCTGGATTATGTCTCTAATCAATATGCTCAGTGAGGGAAAGATATTCCATTTTCTGAAAAAGAGCCCACACACTTTAGCTGGAAATAGTCAATTAGTCATTTCATAACTAAAAGAATAATCTGTTAAAGGCCACGTGGCATATACTTTCCCAGCTTATTTTTACATTCCCATCAATCCCTAAAATCCCAACTCAACAGGATGACTTGGCAATGTGAAGAAATGCTACACATGTGTATTTTATCAAAATATGCCTCGAGTCCCTTTTCTCCAACTCCTTCTCTGTCAGGAGTTGTTCTGCCATCTGGGCTATTGATTTAAGTTGTAAATTCAAATAACAGGAAAAATGACTAGAAATTTTATATCAAACAATTGTATGTTTTAATTGAGATATAATTCTCAGCATTGTATTACTATAGGTGTATAGCAATGATTTCATTATATACACATTATAATTTATATTTATATACATTTATCATTTATATTTATCTAGTGGGAGTTGAAGCCCACAATAAGTTCAGTTAACATCCACCAGCACATAGTCAAAATTATTTTTTGATAAGAACTTTTAAGGTCTACTTTCCTTAGCAACTTTTCAACTATATATGAGATTAGTGTTGATTCTAGTCTCCAGACAGTACTTTACATCCTCAGTGTTTATTTATCTTATAACTGGAAGTTTGTACCTTTTGAACATCGTTACTGCTTTCACCTATGCCACTGTTCACTTCTGGCAACCATCAGACTGTGGTGTTTTTCTTCACTTCTTTGCTGTGACAGCACACTGCCCCTCTCCCAATCTATGCTCTTTCCTCCCTCAGGACCTATAGTTCAGGCATATCCCTTCTTGGGAAGTCTTTCCTAGTGTTCCAGTTTGTATCAGGGACCATTTCTTTGGGCTCCCTTAGTCTTCTGTACAAACCTCTTGGTACATTGTCTTGCTATTTCCCCCCCTTTTTTGTTTATCTGCTCTTGAAGTGAAACTGGAGCACAAAATCTTTGAGTCTTGGGATAGCATTTTAATTTTGTATTCACAGAATGTCAGTTCACAACACCATATAGATTTAAAAGTATAAGGTCACAGTTCTACAAGTGATAGGGTGTGCCCTCCCCTCCCCCCACTGTCTCCTGTTTAAGATTGCAGGTTTTAAGGACAGGTAATGTTAAAATGGGAGAATGACCTTAGCTGGAATTTCCCTTCAGGGGGATGCAGGGGGAAGAAAGAAGTGTAACAGATTTTCTGGAAGGCGGGAAATTAGGGTATATAAAGGGTGTGCAAACAAAGAGGATTTGATTCTATTGCATTTAGGTTGGAGATTTGAATATGGAGACTGGATAGGGAGAGGTTCAATGGAGGAGAGATGGGAATCGGCCATCTTGTAAAAATATGAGCCATGTGAACTTGGCCATGTGGCCACCGAGGACCTGCAACCCTCGGCTGACCCAGACTGGCAGCATGTGTGCTGAATGCAGTTAAGGAGTTTGCAGATTTAAACTCCATGTTGGAGTTTGCTTTGCTGAGTTTGATTTGTGTCTGAAAGAGGCCGTGCAAAAGTTAGGCCTGAGAAGAAAATGGACTTTGCTGGTTCAGCACCATGGAGTTCCTGCTACCTGAAGGTGACAAGAAGAACACAGCGTGGAAGACAAGGAGGAGCAAGTCAAGGGAGCAGCCAAAGGAACATGTCTTCAAGCGTCTGGAGATGGGCTCTGTCTGGACATTGGTGAGATGATCAGGACTGAGACACTGAGGATATTTGGGGCAATCTGGGAAAGGACTTTGGACAATACTGAGAAAGGTTTTGGACAATGTTAAAGTATTCTAAGTCTTACATGTTTCTTTTGTAATTATTAGGATAATTAAAAATCACTTTGTTAGAAATAAATTAGTCTGCACTGCACTGATAGTCTTACATTGGTTTGGTATTTTGGTTGAGAAGGCTGGGGATGGTGTAAAAACTCACGAGTGAAAAGTTTAAACTGTGTATTAAAGTTTTTCTTTTCTACAGTTTTTAAAGCTGAAAGCAGAGAGCAGCTGGCTGGCTTTTGCATATCAATGGTAAAGGTGATCAGTGAAAATGCTAATGAAGAGTGTGTAGCCTGCTTTGGAGAAAGAAGCAGGCAGATAGCTGTATCCAGTTAAGTAAAGACAGAAAGTCTCTTTTTACCCACTTTCACAAGTACATGTTATCATACCATGCCCATCACCAAAGCAATAATCCTACAACATAGCTTTTGGACCCTCGCCTCTTTTTTGTTTTTAATAAATTTTTTTTATGAATCAATAATGCATAGAACAATGAATAAATGAAGGATATAATGAATGAATAAAACAGAACCTATAATTAGTAATAGCTCAAGAATACAAGCCAACTTACCTTCATAAGAGAAGCCCAGACTTATTGCTTTAAATTACTACAGGTAGTAAAATGCCTACACACAGGGAATTACACTGAGGTTTATCCTAGTAAACTCTAAGGGAGTAAGTTCCCTTGATCCTTTTCTTTGTACTGACCTTTAATATGACTGCTTGCAACTCATTCATAAAGACAATTTGCTTCTAGCTTTAGATTCCCAGACATAAATACTTTGATTTTTGAATTACTACACCCTCTTGCAAATTTGAGAAAGCAATGGTGTGTGTGTGTGTGCATGCGTGTGCACATATGTGTGTGACTAGCTAGAAGTCAGTTATTTCTACCAGTGCTATGTTGCTTATGCTATATAATTCTTTCTACATATGTCTTTTGCACTTTATCAACTCCCACTACTGTGTGAATATGTCATTAAACATCCTGGGGCAGCACTTATTTCTAATTATATCAGCTAATTATGATTCAGTGTTTGTGTCAAGTTTTGTAAACTAAGACATGAAAGTTGGCACATGTTTTGCTTTTACATAAACAGCAGTACCCTCCCCAATATAATTCAGTTTTTCTGGAAAAGTTACAATGTGATTAAAAGTTAAAATGCGTTACTCAAGCTTTTTAATCACACAGGATAAAAACATTTTCCAGTAGCTTCTTCAATAGGTCGCACAATCTTATTTTTACAGCAGTATCATAAAACATGCACATCCCCATATCTACATGTACGCAAACATCATTGCATGCAGATATTCAAAACTTCTTTTCACCTAGTATATCTTAGAAATCTGATTAAGTGTATAAATATATTCTCACCCTCGCTTATAAATGGCTTTAGTTTTAGTAGTTTGTCATGGGTGTGTTTTTTTTATTCCTTTTTTTTTAGCAGAGCCTTTTTAGTCTCAGATTTTTCTCATTTTCCTCACTACTATAAAAAATTCCACTGAACATTTTTGAATAAGTATATGTAATCATTGTGTACTTGGGCAAACATATCTTTTGCATAGTCTCCTAGAAAAGAAAGGATAATATAGTTTATTCTATCTGTGTTGATAGTGGAGGCCCCAAAGTTGAACTATTTACACTCCAACCAACACCAAGATTCTTCACTTTCTCAAGCACAGGGTCTTTTTAACTTAAGCAAATCAGTCTTTTTAAATTTTAACTCATTTGATAGATGGAAAATGGTTTGACTTTGTTATTTTGGTGTAACTTTGTAACTATAACTTTAACTACTATTGAATACCTTTTAAGGTGGCTATTTTTCTGCCTATTTATGTTCTTTGTCCATTCTATTGAATTGCTCTTAAGATAAACAACCTTTCTAATACTTTTTCTTGTATCTTTTATCTTTCTTATATCTTTTCCTTATATTTCCACAAGATTGAGGAAAAAGTCAATTGTCCTTATCAAAGAATGGAGTACAGGTTTTAGAAATAACCTCCCCATCTCCCAGCAACCCCTACATTTTGTCACTACTTTTATTTTTTAAATAAATCAGTCTTTTTTAATACCTAGTCTATTGAAAAAATATTTTTTGTGATTCTTATTTCATTGCTGCTTAAGTAATTTTTATTCTTTAGAATTTTAATTTTGTGTAAGATAAATTTTATTTATTATGGTTTCTGGAATAAATAGTTCATCCCTATTGCAAGAGAATAAATATATTTTTCTGGCACATTTATTATATCATATATTTATGTTTAAATTTCTAATTCACCTGAGATATATTTTTGGCAGGAAAGAACATAGTGAACCAACATTTTTTAAAAAATTGGTAGTTGTCCTATATAATTTACAATTTAAAAAAAATTGTTACTTCTAAAATACTTTTAAGAGCTAACTAACTAGAGGATAATAAACATGTGGGCTTCCTTTTGTTATAATTAGTACTTGTTTCTATTGCTTTGCAATATTTCAATGAATATATTATTTCATATTTGTTCTGGTAAAGAATCATCTTGATACAAATTAAATATTAAAATGATATCAGAAAAGAACAAAGTACTAAATGATTAGATCCATACAGACAGTGTAAATTGTCACCAACACAACTGTCTGAGAGCAAGTTTCTATTGTTTTTTATGTGTCACTTAGTAAACTTGCTGCAAAGGTAGGAACATATATTTATAGGTAATTTCTTTTCCAAATTTTTAAATTATTTTTTCTTTTTCTTTTTAGTATTTTTAATTTAATTTATTTAATTTAATGAATTGCTTTTTATTTATTTTATTTCATTTTTTAAATATTATTTATTTTGCTCTTTAAATCACAACCTCTGTAAATGTTTTTTGGGTATGATACCTCCCCCTCCCTCCTCCCTCTGGTGCCCCTTCCATTCTCTCACACTCCACTGTTGTTTACAGTTGTGCTAAGTCCATTAGTCTCTTTCTTTCCTGTGGCAGTGTCCTTTCACTGGGTGAGGGACTGTGTTGTTGGAACCAGGCGAGCCTTGCTGATAGGTTTTCAGTCTTAAGTTTGCATTGGGCTGCCAGACTGTATTCATTTGTGATCTGTCCATGTTTTCTTGCTGCAGGCCGTCTTCTCCAATCCCATCTCCTCTGCTTTGCTGCCTTACCTTATGGCTCTGGTGTCAGATTTAGGGGGTTTCACCCCAGCCAGTGTCAGTGAAGAAGTTTCTCTGTGAATACAGGCATCTGTGAATGGCCTTTGTAGATCATCTCCTCTGCCTCTCCTCTGACACAGTTTTTGTTTTTGTTTTGTTTTGTTTTGTTTTGAGACTAGGTCTCGCTATTTTTGCCTGTGGAACCGCAGACTCTCGTTGCCCAGGTTACCACAGACTCGAGCAATCCCCAGCCTCAGCTTCCCATGTAGCTGGGATTACAGGTGCGCACCACCATGCCCAACTATTTTTTGGGACTAGGTCTCGCGAGCCCCAGTGGCTTCATAGGCTGAAGCTTACATGCAGGAGCCACCGTGCCGGACTTCCGTTTGCAGTTTTGATGTGGGGCTGATTAACCCATCTTTGCTCTTCCTCTCCTCTCCCATAGTGTGGGGAGGGTGCCTTGCTCCCCTTGAAGGAATGTCCGAAATGAGGTCCCGGGTCTTCCCGGCCGGGTGAACACATAAGTGCGCATGGTGACATCGTGTCTCTACAGTTGTTTCGCTTGTCTCGCATGCACATGTTCTTTCAGTTGTCCATCTGTTGTGTGATGAATTTTTGCATGATCCCTCATCCATTCTATGATGGGGTTTGTGTTGCGCATGTTCTTGCTCCTCTTGAAGTTTAGCTGTAGTGAGAGGGAAATGGAAGAGGCTTCTCACCCCCCCCCCCCAGATGGCTGCCCTGTGCAGCAGCCACCAGCTGGTGGGTGGGGACACCATAACCCTCACCCCATCTCCCTCTCAGGGCTTACCCAGCTCAGAGGGCTTACCCAGGAACCTTCATCCCCTTGCTCCCCGCTGGCAAGGGAGCTCCAAGGCTAGGGACCCAGGCTTGCAGGCAGCCCTCAGGTGGCTGCCCGCTGATGGGCGGAACTCAAGTCCCCACCCTGCCCTCCCCTCCCTCCCCCCTCAGCAGCCATAACCTCCCTGCGTGGGGGCAGCCCAAGATGGCTGAGTCTGAGCCCTTCCATGATCCCCTTGGGCTAGGAGCAGAGGGCAACATGGCTCTGCAGATCTGGGCTGCAGATGGCTGCTCTGTGCAGCAGCCACCTGCCAGTCCCTGGCGCGCAGGCAGCCCTCAGGTTATAGGTAATTTCTTAATACCCTCATAAAAAAATTGTTCATAGACAATATGGTGTGTTTTTTTGTATGTTTGTTTGAGACTAGGTCTTGTTATGTTGCCCCGGGGTAGTGATCTGATCCTAGGTCAGATCAGATCTGAATAGTCCAGATCCCGGATTGGATCTGGGATCCCAGACGATCCCCAGCCTCAGTCTCCCAGGTAGCTGGGATTACAGGTGCGTGCCATCATGCCCAGTTATTTTTTTGATACTAGGTCTAGCTATGTTGCTTGGGGCAGGTCTCGAACCCACAGACTCAAGCGATTCCTAGCTTCGGCCTTCCTTCCTAGGCTGGGATTAAAGGCATGTGCCACCATGCCGGCCCCTGACAATATGGTTCTTAAAAACAGAATGTTTCATTCAACATATTGCTACTGAAAAATAAAATAGATTCATGCCAAGCTGTAGAGCATATATCTTTAAAGGCAATTTTTAGTATTAAATTTGGGGCTTTAGATGTTTTAAGAGTAGGTTTCAGTCTGTGATTGGAAGTTTTCTTCTATAGTTTCTACCCCCCCTTCTTTTATGAAAGAGGAAGAAGAAACCCTAGGTCAAATTCATGTTCAGAGTTTATACACAGAGCACATTTTATAGTTTAAAATAAAGTAAGAGTTGGCCCGGCACGGTGGCTCATGCCTGTAAGTTTCAGCCTATGAAGCGGCCGGGGCCAGGGATTGCAGTTCGAGTCCCGCTTGGGGCAACATAGCAAGACCTAGTTCCAAAAAAATAACTGGGTGTGGTGGCGTGTGCCTGTAATCCCAGCTACCTGGGAAGCTGAGGCTGGGGATTGCTTGAGTCTGTGGTACCCCGGGCAACGAGAGCCTGCGGTTCCATGGGCAAAAAATAGCGAGACCTAGTCTCAAAAAAAGAAAAAAAAAAGTGTATATATATATATATATATATATATATATATATATATATATAGAGAGAGAGAGAGAGAGAGAGAGAGAGAGAGAGAGAGAGAGTCAAAAGATAATACTGTACTTGGATACAAAAGGACATTCAGAAGAATGTTCTCATTTGTTAAAAGAATCATAAGTAAAATAGATTAGTCAAGCCATCCCTCTGCTCTGCTGAGTTTTAAGAATTAACAATCCAGGAATTAATAGATCAAGTTTTTCATCTACCCCTACGTCCTTGTGACAAAGGGACCACCATGGCATGTGTACTGTTGTGTGTTGGGAGTAATGAGTTGAGAGACAACAGTATAGAACATCTGGGCCCTGATCATCTCAAGTTTCAGAGCTTGGCATGTGATAATCTCCATAGGTCAGTACACTAAGATTTTACCCAACTCTTTTGGCCCTCTCCCAAACTGGGGAGATGGGTGACTCTCTGCCTGAATTTAGGATGCTTCATTGGTATCACATCTTTTTAAAGCCACATCTAATGAAGGGGAAAGCATGACTTAGTGGCTTTCTATGCTAAAGTAAAGTTCAGGAATTCAGGTACTGGATGATTGGTGCAATTTTTTAAATTTCCACTTCATCCACAC
This sequence comes from Uropsilus gracilis, assembly GCA_004024945.1. Lineage (NCBI taxonomy): Eukaryota > Metazoa > Chordata > Mammalia > Eulipotyphla > Talpidae > Uropsilus > Uropsilus gracilis. The sequence goes on from PVHY01024632.1 coordinate 16,361, forward strand.
ATACAGTAAATGTTAATTCTTTTCTCTTTTTTGAAGTAGATGATTTTAATAAGTACTTAATTCAGTTTGATCATGTGGGTGGGCTTGGGAAACTACAACAGGCTGCAGTTTTTTTTAATGTCAACCCACAGAAGTCTTTCTGAATAAAAACAACCTTAGCTTCGGCAAAATGTAGGCAGCAATTAAGGTGAAGATGTGGGCTTTTTGCTTAAATTATTAAGAGTTTCTGTGATTTTTCCTTACCAGTGGAGCACTGAACTGGAAGAACAATGTGATAAAGTTTTCAAGCCATAGGCTTCTGAAAATAAGCTTCTATTGTACAACCTGGGAAGAAAAATCATTCTTATTAAATTCTAACAGTTATTTTTATGTTGATATATATTTGTGACCTCCATGGATCTGTGTATAAAATATGTAATACATTAATAGGAAAGTATGTAATTTTCTTTCTTTGAAAAATCTTTTCTTAGCATACCGCCTCTCTCACATAATAGAAAGGTGTTCCTCTGCTGTTAATTATTATCCACTGGTCTTTTACTTTCAATTTTTAATTACAAAATTGATAATGCTCTTCATTGAATAGTCAAGTAATGGAGAAAGATACAAAATGAAAATTTAAATCCTCCTTTTCTCTACCCAGTTCTACTCAGTAGTCACTTCTGAGTACTTTGGTGTCCTTTCAGACATCTTTCTAGTTTTATAAAGACATTCTAAATCTGAATCATTTTTTTAGATCCTACTTGGTATTATAGAGAAAAGTCAGCATTACTTGTAGGGAGGGTGTAATTTTTGTTTTAAATTAATTCCAGACATATAAGAAATTTGCAAGAATAATAGAATTTTTTTCTATACCTTTCAGTTCAATTTTACACTTGCATTTTACTATTTTTATTTTGTGATTTTCGCTCTATCAGGAAACATACATATAGGTATTTGTTTTTGAACCACTCAAAAAAAAATTTTAGCTTTCCCTTGCTACTTCAGTGTTTATTTCCTAAGGCCATTTCCATAACTACAGTATGAGTATCAAAATCAGGAAAGTAACATTGATAAAATACTATGATGTACTCTATAATCTTTATTCTATTTCTCCCATTGTTCCACAATATCACTTTTTAAGTATAGCATTTTTTTCTTTTTTTTAAGTATAGCATCTTTTTCTTTGAAAATAATATAGATGCATTCCTTAATTTTTTTAATAGTTTTTGTAACTATTTAATTGAGGAGCTAATCACATGATTAAGACACTTCTCCTTTTTTTTTTTTTTTTTTGCTTTGAGACTAGGTCTCACTATTTTTGCCTGTGGAACCACAGGCTCATGTTGCCTGGGGTACCACAGACTTAAGCAATCCCCAACCTCAGCTTCCCAGGTAGCTGGGATTACAGGTGCACACCAGCATGCCAAGCTATTTTTTGGGGGACTAGTTCTCGCTACGTGCCCCTGGTGAAACTCGAACCATGATCCCTGGCCCCAGCTACAGCTTCCTAGGCTGCCGTTTACAGGCAGGTGCCACAATGTCCGGCTTGATTAAGACACTTCTATCTCCTTATTATCACCATGCTTTTTGTCCTCACCAGGCACAGGCGCAGACACACACACACACACACACACACATGCACGCACGCACGCACGCACGCACGCACGCACGCACACACTTCCCCCCTAGCATTTCTTGAACTTGTTTTGCCTTCTGATTTTGTTCACATTCTCTTCCCCAAATACTATTTTCATTCTTCTCTTTTTTTCTGATGAGTTCCCTCTACATCTTCAAAGCCTCCTACTTAACACTGTTGCCATTCCACCCCTCCTCATGGGCCTTTAGTAACGCTTCATTTGTGGACTCTCAGCTCCCTGTCCAAGGTTGCTTTATAGCATTTTCCATTATACTGTCACTGTGTAGATATTGCTGAAAGAAAGAAAACCCAAATAAATGGAAAGACATTCTGTATTTATAGACTGGAAGACTGGCTATTCTTAAGATGACAGTACTACCCAAAGCCATCTACAGATTCAACATGATCCCAATCAAAACAAGAACAAATGATTTTTGCAGAAATTGAAATTCTCAGATTCTATTTCTCCATAATTATCAAGTTTATATGGAACTGGAAACTTCCTGATATCAAAACTATTACTAAAACAATCAAAATAGTGTGGCTTTGCCATAAGAATAGACATATAAGCCAGTGAAATAGAATTGAGAATACAGAAAGACCCATATATCTGTTGTTAAATTAACTTTTTCAAGTTTAGTAAAATACATAAAACATAAAAGTTATTATTTTAGCCATTTTTAAGTGAGTGATATTAAGTACCTTCACATCACTGTGTGATCACACCACTATTCATCTTCAGAACTCTTTTTAGTTCACAAATCTGAACTCTGTATCCATAAATAGTAATATGACTAATAAATTTTTTTTTGAGACTCGGTCTCGCTATGTTGCCCAGGGTAGTCCCAATCCCACGGACTCAAGCGATCCCCAGCCTCCCAGGTAACCGGGATTACAAGCGGCCCACCACCATGCCTGGCTGCTTTTTCGAAACCAGGTCTTGCTATGTTGCCCAGGGTAGTCTCGAACCTGTGAACTCAAGTGATCCCTTACTTCTTACCTCCCAGTGCTTGGATTACAGGCATGTGCCACCACACCCAACCTGGCCAATTAATTTTTGACAGAGGTGCCAAGACTAAAAATGGGGAAATAATAGTCTCGTTAATAAATGGCCATGTAACAACTATTTTACATAAGGTTGGACCAGCCGCACAGTAAATATAAAATATAGATATAAAATAAAATATACAAGGCCGGGCACGGTGGCTCATGCTTGTAAGCTTCAGCCTATGAAGCGGCAGGGGCTAGGGATCGCGGTTCGAGTCCCGCCTGGGGCCCGTATAGTGAGACCTAGTTCCAAAAAAATAGCTGGGTGTGGTGGCGCATGCCTGTAATCCCAGCTACCTGGGAAGCTGAGGCTGGGGATTGCTTGAGTCTGTGGTACCCTGGGCAACAAGAGCCTGCGGTTC
>PVHY01024633.1:0-19395 GCA_004024945.1 Uropsilus gracilis
TTTTTTTTCACTATATCCCATATATTAGTGAAACCATTTGGTTTCTGCCTTTTTCTTTATGGCTTGTTTCAGCTAATATGATTTCTTCTAAATGCATCCATGTTGTTATGAAGTCGTCAAATTTGTCATTTTTAATTGAAACAGAAATTTTAAAGCTTTTAAAAATGTAGTTCAAAGTGTATTTACTGCCAACTCATTATGACTTTTGTTTTCCTTCTGAATTTTTTTTTGTCTTTTTAAAAATCGAACTAGCATTGATTTACATTCTTTTTAGTGTTTGTTTTTTTTTTTTTTTAAGTATAGCTTTTTCTTTTCCTTTTATCACAACTACCACTGAAACTGGGTGCCCCTCCTGCACCCTTGGGACTGTGGCAGTTAAAAACTTGTGGCAGTTAAAAACTGTAGGAGGAAGCAGCTGAAGGAGGATTTGCATGAGTAGGAGAACTATGTGAAGCTGATAGTGGAGAGGTTTTGGCACCTGGGGAAGGATGCGGGAGCAGAGTCTTCCAGAGAGGAGAGAAGAGAACGGCAGGTGGGTAAAGAGTAGCCCAAGTGACCAGGCTGGGCAGAAGCCCCCTGGAAGAGTGAGCTTATGATGGTGAGGAGTCATGGTGGCCAGCAGAAGAGTGGCTAGTGTGGAGAGTGTGACACCACAGCAAGGTGGCCTAGAAAGCTGGTATCTGGAGATGCCAGGCATTTGGAAAGCTGATTTGTGTATCGGCAATTGTGGAAGACATGTGAAGCACCTTGAAGAAGCAGAGAAGCTTGGATACTGAAGAGAAAAGAAAAGAGAAGATGCCAGAGTAAGACTGGACTTTACAGAGTGCCAACTTCTGAGATTTGGAAGAGCAATGGTGCACCATCTTGGACTGTGTCTTAGGGACCTTTGTGACCAGGAATAGTGACTGGGGCAAGATAACTGCCACTCGTTGCTTTCAGGACTTTTTGCTTTCTCTGCTGAACTACCTTGTTAATAAAATCCCTTGTTAAAACTGCATTTTAAGTGGCAACTACTATGTGTGGGTGATACAGACCTAGGACTTTAAGTTGGAGGTTTTTGCCTCCTTTTTGACCCAATTTCACCATCAAAACACTCATAATCCTCCACCAATACCCATTGTGTTTCTCCTCACTCTGTTCTCATCCCCTCTTTCAGTTCTGTGGTGCCTCAGTTATATGGTCAGTTTTCAGTGGTTTATTTTAAAGTCTTTCTTTTACTGACCCTTTGTTTGGTTTCTCTATAGTCTACATATAAGTGCCACCTTCTAGTTTTATCTTTCTCCTTCTGGCTTAGTTCACTTAGCATAATCCCTTCAAGATCTATTCATATTGTCACAAATGGTAAGTGTTTATCCTTTGGATTATGAGTACTACTCCATTAATTATAAATACCACTTGAGTTACTCTTTTGAACCTAGATTTTTTTTTTTTTTTTATAATTTGGCTATTTTATATAGTACACCATAGGGAAAGTGAATGTATCAGTTTATTTTTTCTCCATTAGCTTGTATAACTGACACCCGGGGTAGTCCATCTTCTCCATGATTGTGTGATCCAGTGGGTGTGCATATGTGTGTGCACAACTGGGCCTAGAAGAGAGGGGCTAAAGGGGGGACTAAGAACACAAGATAACATGACAGAATGCTATAGGGGAGAGCATATCTAGAACATGAATGTGGAGTTTTCCTGGGGGGGTGGGGGAGCTCACCTGCCTCCAGCTCCCTCACCTGGCACCTCTGGCCCTTGCCCTGCCCTACGTGATGCTTACAATTGGTGAAGATGATATGATTGCCCAATAGTGGGTCTAACCAGCAGGTGTTGAGAACTGAACAGCACTTGTTATGACCATGACCGACTTAGCCCAAGGGAAGGCTTATCAGGAGTAGGTGATCCTCACTGAAAGCAGCCAGGGCCCACATATCCTTGGGAGACACCCATCCCAGGAGGTTTCTCCATCTGCATCCATTCCTCGGATAGGCTACATTTTGCTTTGGAAAAATAGTCCTGTAAAGTTGGTTTCTTAATTATAGCAATTATTTGCCCTTGTAATTAATGAACACTATGTCTTGTATTGATAAACTTCCCAATAAAAGTTGTGGGTAAGGAGGGGCAGGGGGAGCAAACCTCAAGAATTACTCTCCTTAGACAGACATGCTCTATACATTTCTGTACTTTCATTTTTAATGCCTGCATCAACTTATCTCTGGTGCTCCACTAAGCTGTCACTAACAGACAGGACTCAAAGATGGAGAGAAAACAGTTCTGTAAATGGAGTCAAGGATGGTGCTGCAGATGCTGCCTATCCACAGGACGTGGGCCAGGTCTAGGAGCTGTAGGACAAGACCTCCTGTAAGGAGGAGCTGGCCTGTGAGGACCAGTTCACTACACCTGAGGCAGTGGACTCATCAGGGAAGAAAGGATTGTAGGGTCAATATTTGGTCAGGCTTTTTCCTCCATTATCCTGTGACCAACATCTACGGTGTTATGTCTTCCCCATGATGGTGTGAATCAGTGGGTGTGTACATGTGTAAGTGTGCATATATGGGCCTAGGGGAGAGGAGCTAGAAGGGCTCAGAGCATGCACACAAGGGAGAGCACTTAGAAGGAAAATGACAGATGAGTGTGTGCAGATTCCTGAGGGGCTGGGGCTTTACCTGCCTCCCCACACCCCTGCCCTGGCTTGTCCTGCTCTGCCCAGGTATGTCTGTGTAACTGCTTAAACCAGAAGAACCTACACAGATTGGCGAGTACGATGCTTGCATGGCAATGAGCACCCGGTGCGGCCCTGTTTCCCCTACAATTAGCAGTGAGGTCTGGTTATTTTATATGCAGCAAGTTTCATTTCTAATTAGTGTTTCTGTATTCTCTGAGTAGGTGCACGTCTATGTTGAACTGTCCTGCCATCTATGCCACTTAGCCTATCTTTTCTGCATTGAACCATCCCATTCTAGTTGCAAATTTTAAGATAATCAATCCTCATTTACAATTGCAGAGGAAAGCATCAAGCTCACCAACTTGCATAGCTTCTTTATTGGTTTTAGCAGGTATACAGATACCAGGCAGGGCAGGGCTGTGGAGAGGCAAGCAAATCCTTTAGCCCACCAGGAACATTTTCTTTCTCTAGCACTCTCTCTCACACATGTACACACCCATTGGACCACACAATCACAGGTAAAGTGCAAAATCCAGATGCTGAATATACAGGCTAACGAAAGTGAAAGCCTACCCTACAGTGTAAAGTAAATCACTTACCCTAAAATGCATAAAAATGGAATTGCTGGGTTGTATGGGGGAAATATAAACAAAACTTCTTTTTAAACTTTTAAAACACTTCTTTATTTCCCTCCATAAAAAACAAAACAAAACAAAACAAAACAAAACAAAACATCAGTACATCAGTGTACATTTCCACCAATAGTGTATGAGTGTTCTATTCATACTCTCACCAGCAATTTGTGTATCTGGTCATTTAGATATGGGCTGTGAAAAAGGGGATTCTTTATGACAGAGTGTCTCCATAGATCCCCTTACTTGATTCTACGTAAATAAAATTCTGAATTAAACATATCTTAGTGGCTAATTAGATAAATTATGTATTGAGTTAATGGGAAGGGAAGGAATAAAACACTAGTTTAATTCCTACTGAACCCTTTACTAGGTCTGCTAACTTTTTATTTTTTTTGGAAAGTCAACTATTTTATTACTTATTGGTAGCCACCAATTATGTGAATGCAGGCAGACACTGACATAGGAAGAAAAAGTTAATTAAGGTGATTATTAAGAGCTATAAACTGGACTCTAGTAAATTAGTTTGCTAAGTGGTCTTATTAATTGCTAAAGCATTAATTAGCATTTAGAGTTGGATGTTGCTCAGTTCCGTTAGCTCAAAGTTCCAGGGATCTATTTTAATTCTCTAAGTCTCACTGAATTCATTCCTATAGAGTTTTCATTCCACTTAATTCACATTTTTAAGAGAGAAGTAAAAGAAATAATGTATTTGAAAATAAGAGACAATGTGCCAGTTACCAATTTACCCAATGGTGCAGAACATATTTGCTAGTGCAGCTGGAAGGCACCTAAGCATTCTCCAACTAAATACTTTCACCAAGCTGAGTGTTCTTGAAGTGAATCCAGGCTTTAACTAGTCAGGTTTCATTATTTAAAATGATATTGCCTAAAAGTTCTTTCTTGCATTGAACAAAAATCTGTGTCTCTGACAGTCACACATTACTTTTAATTATATAGAGATGAACACTGCTTGCTTTTTACTCCTTTAAGAGGTCAAGATGCCTCTACCAGCTTCAAGATGAACATCTAAAATATTTTCTCATATAAGCTTATTTTTGATACCCTCTATCATGATGCTCCTGCATTTAATAATGAATTGGGGTCCAGAATCTGGGAACCACTGGAGACTCTTCATCATTCTTATCTCTACAAGCTGTTCAATGATGAAACCAGAGTTAGGCAGACAGCAAGAGATTTATTGAAATGTAAGAGAAATGATAGGAAACCTCTCTGAGTAGAAAGGGTCCCAAGTGGATAGCCACTGCAGGGGAAAGGAACAGGAGTTTATATATTTAGAGTGGGCAAGGCATGGTGGTATATCCATTTGGGGGTCTTGATGCTGTGTCCCTTGCTGATTGATTGGAGCTGGTGAGATCTTCTAGGTTTCTGAGCTTCCCACATTTCCAAGCTCGTCTTCCCAAACACAGCTTTGGACTCTTGCTTTAACATCATGTTATTGAATTCGTGTTCTGAGCATTCAATTTTAACTAGGTAGAGGGTCACCTCAACTCCAACCAATTGTTTCTTACTCTGATTGAGAAATGGGTATAGGGCACCTTACTATGGGAATATCCTCTTGGGTCCAATAATTGTTTCTTATTCAGACTGATATACTGCTTTGTGACTCCTGGGACTGAGGCCCGGACAACCTTTTATGAACCGAACAACTGTGCTCATTTCCTAAGTTCCTGATTTGGGGCTAGAAATAGAATTTAAATTGCCTGATTCCCAATCAATTTTTTGAAATCATGACATCCTTATAAATGTTCTTTCTAAAATCTCCATTAATTATATTTGAGGTAGCATTGGGATATCCCCATGCAGGGTAAACGAGTTGTCATACCCTTTGCCATTAACCTCTATTACCAGGCCCTGTGGTATTTTGCCCTTCCCATGACTATACAGACCTGGGCCAGAAGGAGGGGGTTGCACATGCCTAAGTGGGCACACTTGGGTATAGGAGGTGAGGGACACAATGGTGGCAGCACTCTTAGGGGAGGGGAACTTGGGGGACTCACGTGGCTGTAACCCTACCAGCTGTTTTCCCTGTTCACTATTAAAAATCCTGTAAAGATTTTTTAACTAATCATTTTGTTATTTACATATTCATACATGTAAGTATATATATATATATTTATGATATATATGTATACATGTCATCATTGCATTCCCCAGGGTTCTCCCCCCACTCCATCAACTGAGACCCCTGCTCTTCCTTCTCTCTTCCCCAATTTTCCCTCCCCACCACCCCCTCTCTAACATCCTAACCCAACTCCATTATCAGCTTTTATTTTTTTTTAACACTGACCTTTGGGATTTCACCCCCCATTTTTTAATGCACTAATTTTTTAAAAAAATATTTATATATAAATTTCACATATTTGTAATCCCAGGGTTTAGCCCCCATCCTCCCCACCATCCCCCCTTTCACCCTGCCTGAAGTTGTGTGCTTCAGTTTGGTGGTTAGCTTGTTTTGACTTTTCCTCATGGCTTGTGTTTATTTTTTCCCAATATCACATATATTAGTGAAACCATTTGGTCTTTTTCTTTTTGACTTGTTTCTGCTAATATGATTTCTTCTAAGCACATCCATGTTATCATAAATCATCAAATTTGTCATTTTTAATTGATGAGTAATTATCCATAATGTATATATACCACATTTTTTCATCCAGTCAGCTGTTTTGGGGTATTTAGGTTGCTTCCAAGTCCTTGCATTTATGAACAGAGCTGCAGGAAACATCCAAGCACAGGTGTCCCTTTGTACCCACATTGAGGTTAGGTCTCTTTTGGGTAGATTCCCAAGAGAGCAATTGCTTGGTCAAATGGTAGTTCCATTTTCATTAATTTGAGGGTCCTCTACACAACTTTCCATAGGGGTTGAACCAGTTTACATTCCCACCAACAGTATAAGAGTGTTCCTTTCTCTCCACATCCTCACCAGGATTTGTTGTTGCCCATCTTTGGATGTGGGCCATTCTTACTGGTATAAGGTGGTATCTCATTGTGGTTTTGATTTGCATTTCCCTGATTGCTAGTGACATTGAATTTTTATTGTGCCTGTTGGCCATTTGTATTTCCTCTTTGGAGAACTGTCTTTTTTCTCCCCATTTTTTGATTGGATTTCTTTTTTAAATTCTTTTTAACAATTAAAAACTTTTTGTGGGAAAACAAGTTACATAGATAGGTATACATATTAATATGCCATAATTACAAAATTATAACCATGCAAAATTATATATTATTAACTGATGTGTGATTTAAAAGTTTCAAATACCATTGGCATGGCAAACATCAGTTCCAGTGTACCTATTATTATTTCTGGGAATGTGTAGTAGGGAACAGGATAAAAATATACCCACAAGGATGTGAACTATCTCTGTGATGGTTGCTCTTTTTTTAAATTTAACTTACAATGTTTTTGAATTTGCATATATATGTGTATTTATATTTGTATTATATTATTAAATTATTGTGTACCACGGGGCTTTCCCACTTGTTTTGATTTTGTTTAGTTGTGTTAGTTCCTTGGGGATCTTCATTATTAAACCCTTATCACTCTGGTGGAAGGCAAATTTTTTTCCCATTCAGTTGGTCTTCTTTTTGTTTTTTCTATTATCTTTTTGCTGTACAAAAGCTTTTTAGTTTGGTGTAGTCCCATATGTTTATGTTTTCCTTCATTTTTTTGCCTTCTGCAGAGGATTCCAAAAAGGGATTTCTGAATTGTACTTCATGGAGGGTTTTGCCCAAGTTTTCCTCTATGTATGTTACAGTTTCAGGTCTGACATTTAACTCTTTATCCATTTTGAGTTGATTTTTGTACATGGTATGAGGGAGTTGTCTTGGTCCGTTTTTTTTTTTTCCATGTTTAATCCAATTTTCCCAGCATCATTTTTTGAAGATGCTATCTATGTTCTGATATAAGTTTTTCACTCCCTTGTCAAAGGTTAGTTTACTATATTCGTGTGGTTTTATTTCTGGGCACTCAATTCTGTTCCATTGGTCTGACTGTTTTTGCAACCAGTACCAAGCTGCTTTAATTATTATGGGTTTGTAGTATAGTTTGAAGATTGGAATTGTAATATCCCCATTCTATTTTTTTTCTGGTCAAGAGGCTTTTTGATATTCAAGGTCTTTTGGTATTCCATATGAATATCAGTAATTTTGTTCTATCTCTTTAAAAAAATTCACTGGGATTTTTATTGGGATTGCATTGAATCTGTAGCTTGCTTTTGGTAGGATGGCCATTTTAATGATATTAATTCTTCCAATCCATGAACAGGGAATGTCTTTCCATTTCCTTATGTCTTGTTCTATCTCTTTTAGCAACATTCTAAAATTTTCTTTGTATAGCTCTTTCACATGTTTTCTTATGTTTATTCCCAGGTATTTATTTATTTATTTTTGGTGCAATGGTAAATGGGATGTTTTTTTCTGATTTTCTTCTTCTATTTGGCCTTTTTCATATAGGAAAACTACCGATCTGTGTGTTGATTTTGTACCCAGCTACCTTACTGAACTGGTTTATTATTTCAAGCAATCTTTCCGTGGATTTTTTGGGGTTATCTATATAGAGAATGTCATTGGCATATAATGATAGTTTCACTTCCTCTTTACCTATTTGTATTCCTTTTATGTATTTCTCTGTACTTACTGTCCTAGCTAGAACTTCCAGTATAATGTTAAAGAGTAGTGGGGAGAGTGGGCATCCTTGCCAAGTTCCAGATCTTAACTGGAATGATTTTAACTTTTCTCCATTTAGGATGATGTTTGCCATAGGTTTGTCTAAATGGCTTTTATTATGTTTAGATAAGTTATTTTAATCCCTAATTTTTCAAGGGCTTTTAAAATGAACGCTTGCTGCATATTGTTGAATGTTTTCTCTGTGTCTATTGATAATATTCTACGGTTTTTGTTTTTCTCTTTTTGGATGTGGTGTTTTATGTTAATTGATTTCTGGATGTTGATTCATCCTTGTGCCCCTGGGATAAATCCCACTTGGTCATGGTGAACAATGTTTTTTTTTTATGCATTGTTGGATTTGATTTGCCAGGATTTTGTTTAAAATTTTGCATCTGTGTTCATTAGGGAAATTGGTCTATAGTTTTCTTTCTTGGAGCTGTCCATATTTGGTTTTGGTATGAGTGTGATGTTTGCTTCATAGAATGTATTTGGCAGTTTTCCTTCATAATTTTTTGGAAAAGTTTGAGTAGTGCAGAGGTTATTTCATATTTGAATGTGTGGTAGGATTCATTTTTAAAGCCATCAGGTGCTGGGCTCTTGTTTTTAGGTAGAGTATTGATGACTGCTTCAATTTCACTCCTTGTGATTGGTTTATTTAAGTTCTCTGTATCTTCCTTGTCTAATTTTGGAGAGTTGTATCTTTCTAATAATCTGCCCATCTCATCCAGGTTACTGTATTTGGTTGCATATATGTGTTCATAATAATCTTATTATCCTTTGGATTTCTTTTGTATCTGCTGTAAATTATTCCCTTTCATTTGTGATTCTATTTATTTGATTTTTTTTCTGTTCTTTCCTTTGTTAGCCTAGTATGTGTCAATTTTAGAGAATGATCCATGTGCATTTGAGAAGATGTATTCTTTTCCTTGTGGTCGTAGTGTCCTGTAGATATCTATTAGGTCCATTTTGTCTAGGTCTTCTTTTAATGTTTTTGTGTCCTTGTGTAGCTTTTTTTTTTTTTTTAATCTGTCCTTTGTTGAGAGTGGGGTGTTGAAGTCTCCTACTACATATGTCTTTTCATCTATATTTGTTTTCAGTTCTCTTAGTAGCTGTCTTATGAATTTTGGTGCACCCTCATTTGGTGAGTATATGCTGATAATTGTGTATTTTTGATGGGTTGACTCTTGAACCATTAGGTAGTGACCTTCTTTATCCTTCATTACTTTTTTTATTTTGAAATCTGCTTGGTGTGCTGTAAGAATGGCTACCCCTGCCTTTTGTGGGGGGTCTTTTGCTTGTAGAATTGTTTTCCATCCTTTTACCTTTAAACTATTCTTGTCTTTTAGGATCTGATGTGGTTCTTGGAGGCAGCAGAATGTTGGGTTCTGTCTTTTAATTCAGTCTTCAACTCTGTGTCTTTTGATTGATGAGTTTAGTCCATTGACACTGAGAGTAATTTTGATAGTTGAGGTTCTAACAATGGGTTCCTGGTGGTCATTTGGGGTTCTGTTTTAATTTCTTCTTTTTTTTTTCCTTTTTATTATTCATTCTTATTATTCTTCTACAGGTTTTGATCTTAGAGCTTCTTGCATGAGTTCTTAGAGTTGGGATTTGGTGGTAGAAAATTTCTGGAGGCTTTGTTTTTCTGAGAAGGTTCTAATTTTTCCTTCATACATGAAGGAAAATTTTGCTGGCTAAGTATTCTTGGTTGGCACTTTTGTCTTGGAGTGTTTTGAAGATGTGGCCCCATTCTCTCCTTGTTTGCAGTGTCCCTTCTGAGAAATCTGAGGTTAGTCTAATGGGTTTTCCTTTGTAGGTTATCTGTTTCCTCTCTTGTTATTCTCAGAATTTGGCTCTTGAAAGTTTTACTATGATGTGTCTTGCTGCATTTCTTTTTTCATTAAAGTGGTTCGGTGTTCTTTTTCCTTCCTGTATGTCTATTTTCATTTCTTTCTTCAGGTTTGGGAATTTTCCTCCTGTATTTCATTGAAAAGTCTTTCAGATCCTACGTCTTTCTCTTCTTATTCAAGGATTACAATTACTCTTCTATTTGTTTTCTTTAGGGTATCTGACAGATCTCTGATTTTTTCTTCTGTCTTTTTACTTTGTTTCTCTCTCTCTTTCTTCATTCTCTCTTCTTCTGTATCCTCTAGTGTGCTGATTCTTTCTTCTATTTCTTCTAATCTGCTTTCCTGGCTCTTCCCTGCATTTTTGACATCTTCTATTGCTCCTCTTATACACTTTATCTGCAGCTTCTTATTTAGGTCTTCAGCTTCATTTTTCTGTTCATCAATGATATTGCTCATTTTGCTGTATTCTTTTCTATATTTTTCTGCTACTTCTTTTAGTTCATTGAAAGCTTCTAACCTCTTACTTTCCCTTTTTTGCCCTCTTCCTTGGTCTCTGAGTGCTTTTATCATGTTGATTCTGAATTCTTTGTCTGAAGCATTTCTTCCATGTCATTCATGTTGTATTTTGCAAATTGTTTATTCTTTGTTGGTGAGTTATTTTTCTTAGGGCTTGCTTGAGTATTTGTATTCTTCCTCCTTCCTGTGTTTCCCTTTTGGATTGCTCTATGTATTGAGTGACTACTGCTCTAGTATTATATGGTATGTTGAAGCCTATCTAGTTGTGGTTAACTCTTCCTTTGTGCTTCTGCTGCTGTGGTGATTATATCGTGTTTCAGTTGGCTATTTTGGGGGACAAGTTCCTTTTCAGAGAGTGGATGTGGTGACAAGATGTGGTTTCCTATTGTATTGTCTGTCTTTTTTCATTGTTTCTCCTCTTTCAGCTTGATGGGTCTTAACTATTTGTTAGTGCCTCCGAGCATCTAGGGCTTGTTGTATAAACTTTTTTGACTGGGGTGTCTTGATGCTCTTGAATATGAGTGTCCTTGATTCTCTAGTCTGTGCTGGTGTCGCACAATTGTGCCAGCACTTTTGGGCTGTTGTGGTGCGAGATCATCACCTCAAAGTTGTCTTTCCCAGTAAAATTCAGTCTGTGCCTAACCTAAATGGCAGGGGTCCAATCAGTTGCTACATTTGCTTCCCCAATCTATCTCCCAGGTGAACACACTTGGCAACTGGAAGTAGTTGGGTGCTGGCTTGATCCCTCACTTGAGCCCCCCCTGCGCTTCTGGTGTGTGAGCTCATCTCCACCAAGTTGAATTTTCCTGGACCAGTAAAACTCAGTCCATACCTCTAGTTTGGATTTTTCCCAGTATTTTATTTGTTATTCCTATATCCCACTATAGGTGAGATGTAATGGTTTCTGCCTTTTTCTTTCTGACTTATTTCTGTTAATATGATTTTAAAATATCCTGTGAAGATAATGCTAAGGGCTCTGACATTTATTCTTTGGCTGCTACAACTGATGATGAAACTACTCAGATTGGGATTTTATGAAACAATCGGTGTAGTTGGTAGGATGGTTTGAGGCAGGCAGATACGAAGCCCTCTGAGACCAGGGAAGACATCAATGGGTGGCCGACCACAAGCAGGTGTTACTAAGTGACCAGTATCCTCTTTAGGTGGACCTGTCCTGTTGGGAAACCAACCTAATCCTCATAGGTTTTCATTGGTTCTACCAGTCAAATCATGTAAGAGCCCTTGGAATTATCTATTTTAGTATTTTTAATAATAACCAGCAAAGATGCAGTGACTCCAGTTTCTCCTCTCTCCTTCATCCCCCCCTCCCCCAGGGTGATACCACCTTTTTATCCCCTCCTCCAAGACCCAGGTATCCCACTCACACATGTGCACATGCTTTGGGTCAGATACAATTACAATCATGGGTATGGCTCAATATCACAGGTGTTGACCACACACACTAATAGAGGGAAAAGCCTGAGTCAATCATCTACCTTCCATATCCCCATCAATGGCACAAGACAGATACATACTTTTGGCAGTTGGAACTGGCCCTGTGAAACAGATGAGACCTTAGACAGATATAGTACCTAAGATGGCAATTACTGTGAGATGGCTGTTATTCACAGCTCTGAGAGTCTGTGCTGAGAGAGTGATCCAGGGTCCCTGAGCTGCAGGATGAAATGTGAGAACTGTAACAAGATCTAAGGTTTCTAGAGGAAGAGACCCAGAGAAATGGACCCACCACTCCAAGGATGCCAGATTCCTCATGCACAGTGAAAAAGGAGGTTGACCCCAAGCTGCAGACTCACCCAGTGGCAAAACAGAAGATGAAACAACAGCCCATGACCATAATCACTCAGACATGCAAGTGGAACTGGTGGTAAACAGTATGAGAAGGAGAGCGCTTGGAAGCTCGGATGCTGTATTTTTGGGACTGGAGAAACAGAATTATTCACATAGCAAAAAAGAGATGGAGAGCAGCTTAGTGACATTGTGCCCCTTGTTGAGACACCAGCTGCAGAAAAACTGGTGGTACAATCAGGGGCACAACTCTCTACTGGACTGGACAACAGTTGCCATGTGAATGGTTTGTGCTGTGCGGGAGGTATGCTAGAAACTCAGAGTGAATGTCTAACACATTCTGTGCTAGTGTGGAGATTTCTCAAGCTGGGCAGGGGGCAGCCCATGTTTAATGTAAATGCTTATGGTTGTATAGATAAGTGTTTCACTGAACAAATGATAGATTCAGTGCCTTTTCCTCCTCATTTGGGTCCCTTAAGGCAATTCTGGATGCCTGTTTGGGATACAATATCACCTCTATTGTAGTCAACTTAGATGAAGTCAAGAGCTAGGTTAGAAGGGGACACAGGTTATTGTTGACCAACCAAAAAGAATGCCATAAAGTTCAAGCAAGCCTATTAAGAGTCCATGTACTCAGATGTGGACAGGTCTTGTGAGAGAACGTATAGATTATATAAAATTATATGTGCATCTGTTAGAGTTATGGAGGCAATTGCAGAAGACCAGACAGTCACACCCATGAGAATATGAGTTACTATAAAGAAGAGAGCTGGGAACTCCAAACCCAAGTCATGTGCCCTGCTCCTGCAGGACCACTTGCTGCCAACTCTGGCGCAGGGGGAGGCCTTCTTTACTTTTGAATAGGATGAGAGCCAAGGGAATTGTCCACAGAGGATGGGAGTGGATTGGAGGTCAAATGTGGAGCTTGCTATCCAGCTATCCACTAGTCCCCAACATATGTGCAAAGGGTATTATTATGTAATAGAATGTACCTTGCTCTATGGTGCCTGAGAGAAGTTTCAGGTGTCTGCTTGTTACACTGAGTGCTATGAAGGCCAGTGTCAAAATGAAAACAATGAGATTATCCCTGAAGATTGTGTGATTGCCCCCAAAGGTGTATAAAGTGTTATTGTTACCAATCCTGGAGTCCATCCTGAGGGTAGATGAACTTTGTTGCTTGTGGCTACAGACCACAGCCAGAGACTATCAATTGTGGTGAAGGCGTATTGTGCAGACATGCTGAGAATCCATCCACACAACTGCTGATCCCAAGGTGAGTGACCAATACTAAACATTTTGGTTGCCAGGAAGTCACAAAGAAATTACACACAGCAGTAGAACTGAAAAAAGTAGGTATTGTCTGTGCTGCTCATAGTCCCTATAATTTCCCTTTGTGATCAGTGAAGGAAACTTATGGCTCTTAGCATGTGACAATAGACTACCATGAGTTGAGTAAAATGCCCCCCCCCCCCCCGCATTAGTGGCAGATTTGATGGATGTCTGAGCCACCATCTGGGCACATATCACTTTGTAGCAGATCTTGCTAGCACTTTCTTCTGCATTGATATGGTGCCAGAATCTCAAAACCAATTTTTCTTTACATGGGAAGACTGGCAGTGGACACTCACTGTGCTTCTGCAGGGAGACCTGCATAGCCCTGCTCTGTAAGCATGGGTTGGTGGCAACTGATTTGGCCCCATGGCAAGGTCATTATAGATGTGTTTGTACCACGCGGGACGTTGTACCACGCGGGACATGTTTTGCAAACTAAACAAGAGGAGTAGGAAAGGTGATCCATTTCCTTTTTGGCTACGCAGCACTGCTGCTCCCATCCAACTGCAAATGCAATCTTCAGACATTCTATTAAAACTCTAATTTTGGCAGAAGGGCATTTTATTGCCAGCCTCAATCTGGCTGGACGCAGGACAGACTCTGGACTTGGCATGGCCCTCTACAGTAAAGGCTCCCAACATGCATTCAGTGGTGCTGATAGACTCTTGGGGACTCAGCCTGAGAACCCATGGTATGATTAGCCCCCACAGATGTGTGCTACCTACTCTTATGTGGAAGATCAGAGGGCAATCATAAAGTGAACATTGTGGCCTATTATGAGATCACTGCTTACTACACATAGAGCTGGCAAAGTGTATTTGATACTTGAAGTCTTGTAAACCATTGCTGCCAGCTATGGTGTTGTCTTTTAACAACAAATTGGCTAGTATTTTGCCAGATAGGAGGACTTTCTCCCTCTGCCAGGGTCAATGACTCCTTTATCTTTTTGCCCCTTGTTTGGTGTGCACCAAGATCCTAGAGTGCTAAATTAACTGTAATCTGTTGTACTTAGTTGCATTTTTACAGATCATATTGCTTCTGTGGGTCATGGGTATAATGTTCCACATTTTCCAAGGGAAACCTGGACAAGAGTGACATATAGATTAAACAGTGAAAAACTCCTGATTTGACTTACACTATATGTGGGATAGAAGGGAAACAAACAAAAGGACAAGAAAAAGATAAAACTGATAAACTGACAACTAGAGCATATGGGAAGGGGAGGGAAGGGGGAGAGGAAGAAATCCAAGAAGGGATGAGCAGAAGAGATCAAGATATTTCACCGGTGTGGTGGGAGAATCTCAGGGTTTGGGGGATACAAAGATGTTAATGTGTATACTAAACATTATATATAAACATAGATTTGTAACCCATAAGGATGTAAATAAAATTTTTAAAAAAGAAAACCTGAGTGGGTGGATTTTAAGGTAAATGAGTTATCAGGGATTTTCATACCCTCCTGCCATTAGTCTCTATGACCAGGTCCTGTGGACTATGAAAAGAGGAGAAGAGTAAAGAGAGGATGAGAATACTATGATCATGAAGCGTGTAATGGTGACTACAATATATCTTCAAAAGATCAAAAAGAGTAGCAATCAATTGTAGTTCAACAAATATATGTTTAAACAAAGAGCATGAAAGATGAGAGGAGTAAGTAAAACTCCAAGAAGGAGCCTCATCCAAGTAGACTTAATGCTTGAATCAAACTCATCCAGAATGGTTCAGAATAGATTAAATGAACACCACATGACCACACACTTGAATAAGATCTACATGATTGGTATATTAGATACTGTGTTTTAAGACTGTTTATGTCACAGTAATGTATAACTAATATTTTTCCTTATGAATAGTTCTATTCAATTTCTTTTTTCACAGATCCATTTACACATTTTGATGATATTTTAAATTTATCTGTTTTGTTGAGGCTGTAGCTTCTAAAGAATGTACTAAAACTTTTATATCTATTCCATCACTTCAATAATACTAACTTTCCATACTGCAAAATGAGTAAAATAGTTTTATTGTTTTCCAACTTTGTCTCTGCAGTTGAGGGTGTGTTTTCTTTCTTTTCTTTCTACATTTCTGTGTTTTCCCTATGCAATATTTTATGAAGTAGAAAAGTAAAAAGAAAAGAACTTGTTAGAAAAGGAATAAAAATAAACTACAGTGAAAACAGTCATATATGATAAATGCCAAATTATATTTTATGTGCATATATATATATATATCCATTTGCATCAATTCAACATTAAGATCATTGGATTCCTATAAGTAGAAGTTTCCAACTAGTACTGTACTATTATTATATAAACTGTTAGTGAATAAAATATTTGTTTCTAAGCTCACCAATGATCTGATAATCTTAAAATACTTTCTGTTAGAAGTACAGTGGTGAATATTTCTCCTCTTTCTTCTGTATGTCTGCCTCTTGAAATACTATTTTAACAATTAAATTGTTTCCTAGCAAGCCACTTCTGTGTGTATCTTGATATAATGTTGACACAGTTGTTTACAAAATAAACACATTGGGTGCTCAGACAGAAATTATACATATATTCATAAACCCAGAGCAAGGATTCTTCAATCAAAAAGAAACTTCTTTTAAGAAATTAGGTGTGAAAAAATGTGAAGAAAAGAAGAGGCAGGTGAAATTGTCTTCTCAATGTTTCTGAATTTAGCATTTATTGGAGCCAGCACCAAGAAAACATTCAAGTCAGATCTCCCTGATGAAATGGCTTAATAATATGTGAACTTCCAAATCCAAGATCATCAAGGAGAATTAGTTTGTAGTGGTGTAATAAGAATGAATACTATTAAGAAAGTATTTGAGTCTTAAAATTATGTTTGCTTAATCTATAAATATAAAATAAATACTATATAGCATCTCCATATTTTAATTGCTATATTAAGTAAAATTTCAACAATACAAACTGAACCATCATAATAATTACCAATTTTCACTAAA
This sequence comes from Uropsilus gracilis, assembly GCA_004024945.1. Taxonomy (NCBI): domain Eukaryota; kingdom Metazoa; phylum Chordata; class Mammalia; order Eulipotyphla; family Talpidae; genus Uropsilus; species Uropsilus gracilis. The sequence goes on from PVHY01024633.1 coordinate 16,444, forward strand.
ATAATCATTTTTTTTATTTTGGTAATTATATGTATTGTTTTCATACAATCATGGATTGGGGTTTCAACTATAACTATGTATTTATATTATATATATATGTGCTTACTAATTTTTGACAGAAAAAAAATTTGTCAGATAAGGAGAAAGGCAGAGAAACATCTCTAGGAGAAAAGGCAACATTAATTAAAAAATTAAGAAAATGTAAAATATCTCTTAACTCACCAATTTGAATTAACCATACCAAATAAAAAATCACAACCAATAAGTACCCTTAATTTTCAATTTTTTTTATGGGTAGTTTAATAAAGGATATAAAGTATAATCCCCTGTAGGTAATCTTAGAACACTGAAGAATGCATGTAATGCCCTTACAAGTTTTAAAGGAATAAACAATGTAACTAAAAAAAATATAGCAGAATATGCAAATGTATATGATAAAATATATAATTTTGTGAATAAGTGTTTATATGCGTTTAAAAAACATAAATATATACATACCTCATTTAGTTCAACAAAGTCTAAAAATATTCCTTTAAAAAAAAACTCAACACCTCAGGGCTGAAGACTCAGGCCTCCACCCTTCCAGTGTCAGGGTGGGGTGGGGCACCCAAGGGACATGAGCTGGGAGAGGTGATTAGTAGGCTCCACCTTCTAGGCCTGATCCAGTGAGCCTTGTTGACAGGAAGTGGGAGCTGAGGTCCTTTCTAACCATAAGGACCCTTGGAGAGGAGTTTTATCTCACCCCTCTCCCCCACCATGGCCTAGACTGCTGGCAGGGGCAGGGTTTCAAGGGTGATTCCTATCCACCAGTACCTCAGGGTCTCAGGGACTGCAGGTCCAGGGATCTTAGACTGGGGGAGCTGGCCTCTACCTCCACATGGAAAAACTAATTGAAATAATCAGTTTAGCAAAGTGACAGGATACAATATCAGTACACAAAAATCAGTTACTTTCCTATCTGCAGCAATGAGATTGAGGAGGAAAAAATTAAGAAACTGATTTTATTTATAGTTATAACAAAACTAATTAAATATCTAATAGTAAATGTAACAGAGATGATGAATCATATATACAATGAGATTTATAACACATTGCTAAACCTAAATGCCCCAAAACAGATGACTGGATGAAAAAAATGTGGTACAATGGAATATTACTTATCAATTACTCATAATAATAATGAGTAATATTACTCATCAATTAAAAATGACAAATTCGACAATTTTATAACAATATGGATGTACTTAGAAGAAATCATATTAGGAGAAACAGCCAGAAAGAAAAAGACAGAAACCAAATGGCTTCACTAATATATGGGATATAGTGAAAAGATAGACAAAAGTCTTGAGGAAAAGTCAAAACAAGCTAAGCACCAAACTGAAGTGCACAACTTTGAGCAGGAGGAAAAGGAGGGGAGGAATGGAGGGTAGTGGGGGTAAACCCCTGGGATTACAATGTTGTAAAATTTATATATAAATTAAAAAAAATAAAAATGAAAAACAAAAAATAACACATTGCTAAAAGAAACTATATTCCTTGCCCGTGATGAAGACGAAGAATCAGCAATGTCAAATGACCATTCTACTGAAAGCTATATATAAATGCAATGCAGCCCTGTATCCCCCCACACCCCAGTGGAAAAATATCTTCCAAAGAGAACAAACAAATTCATGAGGAATCATAAAAGACCCAGATTTGTAAACCATTGTTGACAAAATTAAAAGAATGAAGGTCTAACTCTTTCAAACTACAAATTGGACTGTACAAAAATAATAAATAAAAAACATACTGTTGTTGCAGAAATACACAGACCAATGGAGTAGAATTGAGGACCCAAAAATAGATCCAGTATATTTCCTCTACCATAAGGGCCTACACCATATATTGGAACAAAGAATGCCTCTTATATATATGTATATATATATTGTGTTGCACAGAATGGATCAGCACGTACAAAAGTGAAAGCAGAATACTCTCACACCCAACAAAAATATCAATTCAAAAGGAATGAAAACCTTGGAAATAAGATCTAAAGTAATAAAACATGTAGAAGAAAACATTGGCAAAAATAATAATCATGTTATAAACCTGAGAGATTCTCCAGAAATTCTTATCAAAAAAAACAAGAAGAACTAAAGGGAACATAAACTTAAACGGTAACATTCATGTGGACAGGGAGGGAAGGTGCTGGGTGATCCCGAGGGAAGACAAAAATGTGAAACATACATAAAAACAAATTAATTAATAAATTAAAATTTTTGGTGAATACAAAGTCTTCATATAGAGGAAAACAAAAAGCTAATATTTGCCCAGTAATTTCACACCTATGTGTCTACCTGAAAAATCAAAAGTATTTCAAAAGGAAATAGCATTCTCGCAAACAGCCAACAGACAAATGACAAAATGCTCAACATCACTAGCAATTAGGGAAATGCAAATCAAAACCACAAAGAGATACCACCTTACACCATTAAGAATGGTTCACATCAAAAAACAAAACAAAACAGGCAACAAGTGCTGGCATGGATGTTGAGAGAAAGGAACACTTACATTGCTGATGGAAATGTATACTGTTCTAGCCACTATGGGTAGCAGTATAGAGAACCCTCAAACTACCATTTGACCCAGCAATTGCTCTTCTGAGAATCTACCCAAAGGAGACCTCAATACTTATGCAAAGGAACCCCTGTACACGGATGTTTACTGCAGCACTATTTATAATTGCAAGGACATGGAACTGAAACTGGGTGGCCCTAACCCCCCCCCCCACTCCAGGTGGTAGCATTTAACAAAGTACTCTGCTCCCATTGGCTGGGGGCAGTTTAAAAAGAAGAAGTTGGAGGAGCACGGTCCCAAGGAGAAGCCGCGAGAGAAAAAAGTTGGAGGAGCAGCTTCTGGGAGAAGCCGCGAGAGGACTAGAGAGAAGGAGTTGGAGGAGCGGCGTCCGGGTAG
>PVHY01024634.1:0-19375 GCA_004024945.1 Uropsilus gracilis
GACCATTGACGTTTAGGGTGATTATTGATATTTGCGATTCTGATGGTTTCCTGGTGGTCATTTGGGGTTTATTTTGTGTTTTTGTTTCTTGTATTTGATCTTCTTATGGTTTTGGTCTTGAGGCCTCCTGCAAAATTTCTTGGAGTGGGGGTTTAGTGGTAGCAAATTTCTGGAGACTTTGCTTGTCGGAGAAGGTTCTAATTTTTCCTTTGTAAAAGAAGGATAGCTTTGCAGGGTAGAGTATTCTTGGCTGGCACATTTTTTCTTGGAGTTTTTTGTAGATGTGACTCCATTCTCTCCTTGCCTGGAGTGTCTCTTCAGAAAAATCTGAGATCAGTCTAATGGATTTTCCTTTGTAGGTTATCTGTTTCTTTTCTCTAGCCATTCTCATTATTTTTTCCTTATCTTGGGTTCTAGGAAGTTTTACGATGATGTGTCTCACTGTGGCTTTTCTTTCATTAAAGTAGTTTGGTGTCCTTTTGGCTTCCTGTATGTCTATTTTCATTTCTTTCTTCAGATTGTGGAAGTTCTCCTCTATTATTATGTTGAACAGCCTTTCAGTTCCCATAACTCTCTCCTCTCCTTCTGGGATTCCTATTACTCTTATGTTTCTTTTCTTTAGGGAATCTGACATATCTCTGAGCTTGTCTTCAGTCCTCCTACTTTGTTTCTCTCTCTCTTTTTCTTTCTTTGTCCTCTCTGTTTCTGTATCCTCAAGTGTGCTGATTCATTACTCTATTTCATCTATTCTACTGCCATGGCTTTTCTGTGCATTTTTGCGCTCATCTATTGCAACCTTTAAATCTTGAGTCTCTTTCAATTTCAATTTTAGGGATTCATTTTCATGCTTTAGTTCATTGATTAGGTTATACATATTAATGCTTTCTTTTTTATATGTTTCTACTTCCTCCCTTAGTGCAGTAAATGCTTCTATCATACTGTTGTCCTTTTTTTCTAATTCTTCTCTTAATAGGTGGAGTGCATTTAACATGTTGATAGAGGAATCATTTTCTGACATGCAAATCATTTCTTTGATGTTTTCTGGAGATTGTCCTTTCTTTGTTGGCGATGGATTACTACCTGTAGGGTTGCTTGCATGTTTAAATTTTTTCTCCTTACTGTGTTTTGCTTTCTAACCTGTTCTACATATTGTATACTCTAAGTAATTTAAAAATCTTTTTTTCTTATACAAAATCATTTTTCTGAGCTCCAGATGGTTTCATGCTACCAACTAAATATCTATATTTGGATGTCTTGAAGATATCTCAAAACACAAGATGAAAACTAATGAATTGCAGTCATTCTTACTCATTTTATCCCCCCAAACCTGTTCCTTGCCCTCTCTTTTCTAATTGAAGAATTCACCAGCCTCCCTGCTGTCCAAGCCTGAATGCTGCGTATTTTCTTATGGCTCACCAGTCAGCCCCTAAGTCCCAACAATTTTCCCTGCTTACTATTTCTTCTGTATACACATTGTGTACCATAGAGCCAGCTCAGCTCTCTATTCTGTACTTTGGTTATTGTACAATTACCAAACTGATCTATCTCTATTAAGCCTCTGTTAGAGTGGTATCATCTCTTTAGCAAAAAACTTTTGACTGTACACTTCTTCCCTATGAGATGAAATTCCTTATTAGGCACAGAAGTAGAATATGACCTCATTTTCTATTGCACATGACTAGTCTGGTTTCTTGATAACTCCTTGAGAATAGTTTACAGTCTATGAAAATATCATAGAAGTATTGGTGCAATATGCAATTTTTTTTCCAATATGCAAAGGGGGAAAAAGAATCCAAGTTTGTTGGGAAAAATAAAAGTGACTTCAGTGTCGTAAGTTATTATTATAATGATGTGAACTTTCTGTTTTCAGTTTCTAGAGATGACCTCATTTCTAAGTTGATTGAAGAAAATAAAGTAAGTTCTGAGGTTTCAGAACCTGTCTAAGTATGTCCTCATTCATGTTGATTGACACTCTAAAACTTTCATTTAAAAAAGGGTTTCAGTATAAAGGAGTTGTATATTCAGAACTTTTGTATATTGGGTAGTAAATAAATCTTTTCATGTAGGGTATTAGTTTGAAAGGTGAATTGACAAAAATGAGGGGTTTTTTTGTTTTATGCCCAGTACAAACTAATTTTTACAAATTAAAGAATCATGTCTAAGAAATTTGACTCCTTTTTTGGTGGTGATGGATGCCCAACAAAGTAAGTGTACTCCTGCCACTGAATTTAGCACTTAAATGCTAACTGAGCTATTCAGTTTAGAATATACTTAAACTACACTTAACAATACACTTGAAAGTAGTTAAGATGGTGAATTTTATGTGTTTTTTTCCACAATAAGAAATACAAAAATGAAATGTCCTATCTTAATAAATTTTAAATCAAACTCAATATATAGGTTCTCCTTGAAATAATTTTTCTGGATTCTGTCTCATTCTGTTATGTGATGTTTGTCTCACTTGAGATGCTTCGCCTGGATAAGTAGAAGAGTGGTGCTCTCTCTGTAGAGAGAGAATTAAATTTAGTTCTTCCCCACTTGACTAATTACCAAAAAAGCCAATCCACAACAAATATCCCTATCACCTGTGTCTCCTCAAAGCAAGCTAGCTTTTTTTTTTTTCTCTTCCACAGAGCAAAGGTGCTTCTCTATCATCAGGTGCTTCTTGAAAATATCTTCATCTACTTAAAACTTTAAAAGACTTTTGATTGTATCTTCTTTGAAATCACAATATCTTACTGCTAATCAGGAAAGAATATGTACCTAATATAACAATTATTTCATCTTAGTACAGTACCACTTTGACACAGAATCCTAGGTAAATATTTAGGTTTTAGACAAGTTCTTTCTAGTTGGACTCCCAATAAAAAACTATTTTCAAAAGCAATTTTGATAATCATAAAGTGTAGTTTGGGAGTTGAAGATATAAAAATTTTAAAAATACTTTATTAGATACTTCAGCTGGTACATGTCAAAATATAGGATAAATATTTTAATTGAGATCATTATTTCTAAAATATAAAAAGAAACTTTTTCTATAGAATGTGCAGATGTTTTTCAACAAGGAAAAAGAAGAAAATGTATATTTGAGAGCTGAAATAATATCCCTTCAAGAAGCATCAGAAAAAACACAGGTAAATTTTTCCATTTCTGTAGTTGTTATTTTTGTTTCATTATCAAGCAAAGATTATATACATTCATTTGATTGCCATTATTATTTTTATAAGACCTACTTTATCTAGAAAATATCACCAAATTAACTCTATTTCTCATTTTGCACTCATTTGTGATACATAAGTATATGTAATATATTGCTAAACTATGTAGTATTCTTTGCTTTCTAACTTATTCATTAAATATATAGTTTTTATCCCCCCTCCCCCCCAGTGAACTTCTAAGCAGTTCATTGCTACAAACTGATTTCTATAATTTTATCTGCCTTCCATAGCAAATAACATAGTAAGCTCTTTGCTGGATTTTGTAATAACCATATTCTGTGGGATTTGGTTCCCAAATTTAGTTGTTAAATATGGATGTATATGGAGAAGAGTCAACAAATGTGTAAGCAAACTGGAGTTACTTCTCTTTTATTCTTTTCTCCCCAGCCCCTAGAGTTATTTCTCATAAGGCCCAATGAAATAACCACTTGAAAGATATTTTTTGATGATACAGTTTGATTATTTTTGTTAGGTTTTTACTGTTCCTGTGTTCTTTTTATGACAAAGAAAATACAGTGTCAGTGTGTTCTTTGCTAATAACTGATTTTACTCTTGCTATACTAGTAGTAATTGCCATTCATTGAACATATACTATATTCCAGGCATGGTTCTAACTACCTTATATTACTAAAATTTGTGATCCTCACAACAGCAGTGTTATAAAACACATTGTTACTCCCATTTTTAAGGTAAGAAAGAAGATATACAGAGTGGTTTAGCTGATAACTGATAGAATTAATGTGACAGCAAAGAAAATTCACTGTTTTAAGGAAAATGAATACTTTGCACATATTGGTAAAAGTTTTGAAATACCCCTCAATTTATTCCTAACTACTATACATACCACTAGTGATGCTTTCCAGATAATCTTTCATTTATCTTTTATTTTTTGAACCATTAAAATAATTTCCTACATATAGGTGGCATATAGGATATTTTTATATTTTATAGTTATTTTTCATTTTATATATATATATATTTTTTTTAATTGAGGCAACATTGGTTTACAATACTGTATATGATTTAGGGGTATAACTTCACAGCTCCTCAGTGTTTATCACCACACCATACCTATCACTATATACCCAGAGTTCTACATCATAGTATCTTGGATTCCTTCCACACTTTGCTTTTTACTCTCCCCCAGCCCTATGGTAACCTTAACTCTACAGACATATTTGTAGGGTTTGTTATTAGATTGGTTTTGATTGAACCTTTATTTTTTTTTTTACATTTTACATAGAAGTGAAACCATGTGATAATTGTCTTTTTCCTTCTGACTTACTTTGCTTATCATTTTCCCTTCCTGTTCTTTCCATGTTGTAATAAATGAAAAGTTTTTTTTAAATCACTGAGTATAAGTACACTTTATTTATGAATTTTCTTAATCCACTCAGTCACACTGAGCACTTCAGAGCTTGCCTATTGATAATAGTGCTACAGTGAACATAGGAGTGCATATATCACTTCAAATTTTTGTTTTAAAATTCTTCAGATAGATACCTAGGAAGAGAGTTGCGAGATCATACAGTAGATCTGTTTTTAATATCTTGAGAAACCTCCAAACTTAAAAAGCTCTGTACAGCAAAAGAGACAACAGAGAAAACAAAAAGAAACCCAACCTTGTGGGAAAAAATTTTTGCCCCCCATACAAGTGATAAGGGTCTGATAACAAAGGTACACAAAGAACTCACACATTTTAACAAAGAAAAAAACTCAGTTAAAAAATGGGAAGAACTAAAAAGATATTTCTCCAAAGAGGAAATACAAATGGCCAACCAACCGGCACATGAAAAAATGCTCAACATCACTAGCAATCAGGAAAATGCAAATCAAAACCACAATGAGATACCACCTTATACCAGTAAGAATGGCCAACATCCAAAAAGTGGGCAACAAGTGCTGGCGTGGATGTGGAGAAAAAGGAACACTCTTACACTGCTGGTGGGAATGTAATCTGGTCCAACCACTATGGTAAACTGTGTAGAGGACCCTCAAACTAATGGAAATGGAACTACGATTTGACCCAGCAATTGCTCTTCTGGGAATCTACCCAAAGGAGACCTCAATGTTTGTACAAAGAGACACCTGTGCTTGGATGTTTACTGCAAGGACATGGAAACAACCCAAATGTCCCAAAACAGATGACTGGATGAAAAAGATATAGTATATATACACGATGAACTATTTCTCATCAAATAAAAATGACAAATTTGATGAATTTGAGATAACATGGGTGGACCTAGAAGAAATCATGTTAGCAGAAACAAGTCAGAAAAAGACAGAAACCAAAATGGTTTCACTAATTTATGGGTTATAGGAAAAATAAAAAGCCATGAGGAAAAGTCAAAACAAGCTAACAACCAAACTGAAGTACACAACTCGAGGGGGAGGGAGAAAGGGTGGAAACGGTCAGTGAGGGAAGGTGGTGGGTGAACTCCAGGAATTACAAAGATGTGAAATTTATATATAAATAAATATTTAATTAAAAAAAAAAAGAAGCTTCCATACTGTTTTCCATAGGGGCTGGACCAGTCTACAGTCCTACTGATAGTGTATGAGTGTTTCTTTTTCCTTATACCCTGATCCTTCAGTTTTTTACCCCTTTCCTTGAAGAATTTATTCATGGAAACATAAAATAAAGGATCAGAAGGATATTTAACTTATCTGCGTGTGTGATAGATCTATTATAGGAAATATTTTTTTTTGGAAGATTGATCTTGTAAAGTCAAACAATCATGTATATTTTAGTTTTATGAATATTGTAACTGGTGTTGAATCTTAGAGATAGTTTAGGTTATCAGCTAAATTCTAAATGTTTTTCATCTAATTTTGATAATAGATTTCTACCAATGGCCTACTTCATAAATTCTGCTCTGCAGCTATCTTGCTCTATAGTTATTTAGGGTGTTGATTCAAAATACCTAAAGGCATTTTATATTTTAGGAAATAACTGAAGATAGGTTAAGTACAGTTCACATTTATAGTGAAATGCTATTTAGTCTTTTAAAACAATTATACATATTTACTGGAGATATCTATGACTTACTGTATATGATATCTTAGGTTTTGAATGACAAACTGACTAAAAAGTGTACAGAGCTCAACAGCATGCTTCACACTGTTAATATGGAAAATGCCAGAATTATTGCTGACCATCAAGCGATTTTGCAGGTATTAATACCAGTCAACAAGAAGCCTAAGTGATATGGCTAAGTGATAAGGAAATGTGTGATCAACTGAATAAAGTATTTTAACAATTCTAAGAAATATACTGAATAATTTTTAATTAGTGTTTTCACTTTTCATTAAGCAATTCTTTAGTGTTAGCCATGTAGATCTCTTGGTGTTTTTCTCCTTAAATATCAATACTTCAGGAAAAAGTCCATTACCTCTCCTGTAACTTAACAATCATAGAAAACTCAGGACTTAACCTAAAATTCTTTTCTCCAAACACCTCTGCTTTCCCTTTTTGCTTCTATCATGCCCGCTGCTGAGAATGATCTTTACTTCACTTCAACTATTTAGAATTCTGTTCATTATTTGACTCTTTCTTCAATAACTTGATCACTCCAACCAGAAGTAATCAGCTATCTCTCTCAACTTCTTTTAGCACACTAAACAGACCAAAATAATAGCTCTCATTTTTATTTTGAGTACACTTACTGCATACCAAGCATTGTGCTCAGGATTTTACGCATATTACTTCCTTTAACCCTAATGACCATTATACTAAGGGATATTATTTTCATTTTATAGAAAAGAAAATGTAAAGTTTAGACAGGTTCACCAAATTCTCTAGTAAAGGTTCAAGCTTGAATTTAAACATGGGACTGACTCTAGAATTAATGTTTTCAATCACTATATTATGTTGCCTCACATTCTGTATTCTTTAGTAGTAATTAACATGCAAGGCATATTTCCTATCTTGTGTTGTGAGCATCCTACAAGAAGTAAGGACATTATATATCTTTGCTATTGCCCACAGTGCTGATAAGCATGTTTTAAACATAGCAGGTACTCAATAAATATTTTTTGTTAATTCAATAAACATCTATTGTTTAGTTCATGCAGATACAATGTTAGATAGAAATGGAACTTATAACTTTGAATAATGTCACATATATACTGTCACAAATATTTCAAACCTTTGGAATTATACACAAATAGAATTTGTGTATGAAGATTTGTTTTGCAATGATATACTGTTTATAAGATAAAAGTGTAAAAAACTTATGCAACTTATACATTTTATGCAATTTGATTTACAGTTTATACAACTTCTATCCACATATGAAGTAACTGTTAATATGTACTGCATTCACAAAGCTTTATAAGTTATAGTTACATGGGTATATAAAAATTGTTTTGATAATTCTGAAGTGAATCAGAAAATAAATTGTGCAAAAACAGTTTATAGTACTTCTGTTGTAACAGTATTGGAGTACAATTTTATATTCTCAAATTGTTAAACATGATAGTCTGTAGTGAGATTATTTGGAGTGGTCCAGAGAGAGAGGTTGAGTGGTCTAATACTTTTTATATATTAACACAGTTTTACTTTTTAAAATTAAGTATATGTCATATTGAAATTTTAAAGTACAAAAAATAGTCATAATGTAATTTCTATCTTTAACAATTTGTTTATATTAGGAGTTTTACAAATTTTGCAGTAAGCTAGGTAAATATTAAATCTTCGCTGTTGGCTAGTGGAGCTATAAGATGATAGAACTGTGGTCAACTCAGGGCAGGACAGAAAGCTGGGCACGAGTCAAATTTGCCTTTAATAAGAAATTGAACATCTTTGGCCAATTATGTTAAATGGTACCCCATTGAAAGACTTTCTGGCATCTCAGTTTTTAATATTACTTCATTTTCTTTTTGCACCTCCCCTTCCGCCAACTGTAAACACTCAGGTAGAACAGAAAATGATGACCCAGACATTTCAAGAACAAAACTCATTACTGGATGCAGCCTATGCCAGTTTCACAAGTGAGCTACAGACAGTTCAGAATGAGAAAATACAACTCCAAGCAGATCTGTAAGTTAATTGTGTATATCTTATGCATCTTTTGTTCTTGCATTTGTATTTTTCTTTAATGAAAATGTTGCATTCTGCATTTGCAAGGAAATACAGGACCTTTGTAGTTACTTGAGACTGCCCTCAAGTTACTAGTTAGGTTTAGAGCATTTTAGCAACAGCTCCCAGTTAAGAGATATGTTTTATATGAACATTTATTTTTTTATTAAAGAACTCTTATTTAGCTTTTATATGTCTTTGTTCTTTTCCTATAGGGATCATTTAATCCTTGAGCATAACCAGTCTATCCAAAAAGCACAGGATGCCAAAAATAGGACAGCTATGCAAAAAGAGCTACTAAAGTCAGCTATTGTGAGGTTACGAGATGAATTAGATGCATCAATGCAAGAGAAGAAATCTCTGCTAGAGGAGAAAGAAAAACTTCAGAAAGAGGTAACTAGAGATTTATGTTACCTCCTGACTGTGGTGCGTGATCATGTCTTAAAATTGTCTTTTAAGACAAGAAGTATATACAGCCCAGAAGCAGTTTTTCTGAGTTACCCACAAAAGAGATTTTTAGGTGACTAATCTCAATCATATAGATATAAAGCAGTCTAGTCAGATTGTATGCCCTCCCTCAACATTAATGAATATAAATAGCTAACACATCCTCATGTCAGTTAAGGGGTCAGATTTAAAAAATTGATTTCCCCTGAACTATGGAGATTAAAGGGGAACAACCCTGTCTTTATTAGGAAGAAACAGCAGAGTCTGACATGCAGACGTCTCTAATTTCAGGGCTTTTTGTGAAGTCTGCTCTGCCTCAGAGACTCCCTCAGTGACCCCTTTTCTGAAAAGATGTGCTAACTCTGCAATGTAGGTATTAATTGACATGCAGGGTATGGCTACTGTAGTACAGCCTGTCAGATGCTTAAAATTGATCCATATCTTTTCCCCCCCTTGGGCAGGTTAATAAAGCAGAGAAAGAAATAGCACAAGAAAAATGCAATCTGGAAAAGGAATTAGCTAAAAACAAGGTATTCTACACTGTATTCATTGATATTTCACTGTATTTCATTTTCTGCTGCCTCCCATTTTATTTTATCTTAATATAGTAGATTATTTTATTTAATACCAAGATGTGAGATTAAAGATGCCAAAAGCTAAATGCAGCTCAGAGTAAGTCACCACATTATAAGTCTACTACAGGGAATATTTGCTGGTTCAGCATCAGGTGTCAGCCAGTGAATCATCACTGGCCTGAGGCCTTGGTATTCACCAGGTAGTTTGCTAGGAAGTCCCCTGAGAGTAAGCTAATGAACCTGTGAGAGGCAAAGAAATGATTACCAACAATGCTGTTTTTAATGAAAAGCTAACTTCCTAGGTACTTACTAGCACCTGCTACTACACCTGAAAGTACCTTTTTTATTGGTTCTAAAAATCTAACATGACTAGAGAAATAATTCCTCCTGAAACAAAAGATAATCTTTAGACCATTGGCATTTTTGTTTCAATATTTGAAAAAATAAAGATTATGTATCACTGTTATCTGGAGGCTATTTCAGGGAGAAATAGAATTCTATTGCTCCATATAATAACTCTAGTAACGTGTCAACATAGTTTCCAAGCCTTGACTGTGGCTTCTTGCTCAACTACCTAGCATTAGTATAACTATAAATATGTGAGCTCTTAAGAATTGGGGCTAAAAGAAAAGCTCACCTCTGAACTTAAGCCTAAATACCATTCACCACACTGGCCAATGTCCTCTGTGGTTTAACAGCACATACTTAGTGATTTGAAAATAATCCACTCTGAAAAATCTTTGAATGAAACTGACTTTCTGTGGCAAAGATGTTGGCTAATGCTAATTTAGCCATATTTTTTAATTGGAATATTAGTAAATACTATTAAATTCATTAGTGATTTTTGCCTAAAAATGTTAGTTACATGACTATTGTAAATACTGTGAATGTCTGTTATTAAACATAGCTTTTTTTTGCTTATTGATTTCATTTGTCTTAATGTAAGCTAAGTGTTAAGTAGAAGGAGTGGAAAAGTACTGGCTCATTAAGAAATTGTATTAGGCTTCATGATAATTTTTTTCATGATATATTTCTGTAAAGCCCTATTTTTATCTAAATGGATAGTTTTAATGCATATTTGCGAAATATTTTCTTATTCAAGTTTGTTGAATTATGGTTTATATAAGGTGAATTTTGTCCTTTTTCACTATCCTGTTCTGTGTAACATATAATCATCTACCACCACAATAAAAATATGCATTACTATATCACCCCAGAAAGTTCCCTTGTGACCCTTTATAATTATTATTTTCCTTCACCCTACCCCTTTCTCCAGCAATCACTAATCTCTTTTCTGTAATTTATATGATTTCCAGAATATCATATAAATGGAAACATACAACATATTTTAAATTCTAGCTTCTATTAGTATTTTTGCATTTAGTATATAGTAGTAATATAGTTACATTTTTTTGCCTGTGGCTGTCTAGTTTTCCAACACTATTTCCTGAAGAGACTGTACTTTCTTTGTTATATGTTCACAGATCCATTATTGTAAAGCTGATCTGTGTATTAGTGCCCTGTCCCAATACCATACAGTTTTGATTACTGTAACTTTGTAGTACTGTTTGAAGTTGGGGCTCATGAGATATCGATTTTTGTCCTATTATTCCCTCAGGATTGTCTGGTTATTTGAGTCTTTTGTGTTTGCATACAAATAGTTATTTGAGATCCTTTGTGCTTGCATACAAATTTTAGGGTTTTTTTTTTGGGGGGGGTGGTGTTCTATATCCAGGAGGAATAATGTTAGGATTTTGATAAGGATTATATTGAATCTGTATATTGCTTTAAGTAAAATGGCCAATTTTACTATTAATTCTTCTGATCTATGACAATTGAATATCTTTCCATTTCTTTGTGTACTCCTCAATTTCTTTTAATAGTGATTTGCAGTTGTCTAGATTTTTTATGATTAAATTTATTCCTAAGTATTTTTATTCAATTATAAATGGTACTGTTTTCTTATCTCCTCTTTCTGGTTGGTTATTTTTGAAGTATAGAAATGCAACAAATTTTTGTGTATTGGTTTTTTTGTCAGCTACTTTACTATATTCAGGTATTATTTTTAATTTAATAACTTGGTGGCATATTTATTGGTTGCTATGTATAATATCAATATGTATAATGATATAAAAGTATCAACAGTTTTATGTTTTCCTTTCCAATTTGGATATTCTTTATTTTTTCCCTTGCATAATCAGTCTAAGACTGCCAGTATCAGGTTAAATAATAGTGGTGAGAATGGACATTACTTGCTTGTGATCTCACCTGAAAAATATTCAGTTCTTCATTGAATATGATATTAGCTAGGGTTCTGTCATATATAGCTTTCATTTCATTTGGCTATGTTCCTTCTATGCATATTTTACTGAAATTGTTTTTGAAAAGTTTTTTTCTTACATTGCTTTAGGCCCCATCATTCTCCCACCACTGTATCACCAGTAACCTGTGACCATACTCCTTGTGTTTCTTCCTCCCCTGTCTTGTATTTTCTCACTTCCCCCCTCTGCTCTATGTCTGTTTTATGATTGGCTTATTAGTTTTGACTTTTTCTTGCCTTTTTTTTTTTTCATTTGGTGTGAGAAACTAGACTACTATCTTACACCATATACAGAAATCAACTCAAAATGGATAAAAGACTTGAGTGTAAGACCTAACACCATAAAATATATAGAAGAAAACATAGGCAAAACACTCCAGGAAATATTGAAAGTTTTTATCATCTATGCTAAGTTGAAATGGATTGGGTATTATATCTGAAAATATTTGGTATAATTCACAGTAAAAACATTTGGTCCAAGACTTTTGATCTTTGGGAAGTTTTTAATTTTTCCATTTCTTAAAATTGATCTGTTGAAATTTTCTTATTTCTTCATAATTATTCAGTCTTGGAAGGTTATACACTTCTCAGATTAATTTCTTTCAAGTTTCCTGATATGTTGGCATATAGATATTCTTAGTAATCTGTGGCCTTTTGTATTTCTGTAATAGTCATTGTTATTTTTCCTTTATTCTGATTTTTGAATTGTCCCCTTTTTTCTTACTGTCTGGCTAAAATTTTTTAATTTCATGTATTTTTGTTTGTCAAAAATTAGCTTTTAGTTTGATTGCACATTATTGTTTTTTTTTATTTATTTCCACTTTGATTTTTACTGTTTACTTCTTTAATTGACTTTGGGCTTTGTTCTTCTTTTTCTTTGTTTTTAGATATAAAAAGATAGTTTGAGATTTTTGTTACTTGAGCTAAACCTGCATTACTCTAAAGTTCTCTGAGTACTGCTTTTGCTGAATCTCAAAGGTTTTGGTAAACAGCATTTTCATTGTCATTTGTCTCAAAGTACTTTTTCTTTTCTTTTGATTTCTCTACTGACCCAACAGCTATTTAATGGCATGTTGTTTCTTTTCCACATGTTTGTTTTATCTAGCTTTCTCCTTATGGTTGATTTCTGACTTAGAACCACTGTGGTATGAGACTTGAAACCATGTTTTATATGATTTCATCTTAAATTTATTGAGATCCATATTGTGCCCCAACATATTGTCTATCCTTAAAAGTGCTTTATGTGAGAAATGTTTGTTATGCTGTGCAGATAGAATGTTCTGTACATATTATGTCCCCAAGTTCTAATGGGTCATAAAAGTTTGTCAATTTTATGTCTGGAAGACCTCTGTTATTATAAATAGGATGTTAGAATCCCCTATTATTATGTTGCTATCAATGTCAACCTGTGAATCTATTAATACCTACTTTATATATTTTGGTGTTGCTATATTGGGTTCATATACATTAGTGATATACCCTGATGAACCCTTTTATTATTACATGATGTCCACTGTCATCTCTTAGTACATTGTTTTTGTCTGTTTTGTCTGCATGAATATAGTGGTCCTAGCTTTTCTTTCAGATCTGTTTGCATGTAGTATCCCTTTACTTCAAATTATGTGTCTTCTTATTCTTGAAATGAATCTTTTGGAATCATATATATCATATTTTTTAATATATATCATATATATTTTTTAATCCATTTGCTTTTGAAAGGTGAATTTAGTCAGTTTGTATTTAAAGTGATAATTAAGTATGTATCACTATATTGCTCATTATTTTTCTGGCAGTTTCTGTAGTCCTCTTTTCC
Source organism: Uropsilus gracilis (assembly GCA_004024945.1). NCBI lineage: Eukaryota > Metazoa > Chordata > Mammalia > Eulipotyphla > Talpidae > Uropsilus > Uropsilus gracilis. Next base: position 13,454 of record PVHY01024634.1, read on the forward strand.
CCCTTTTCTCTTCCCTTCAATTTGATGGCTTCCTTACTAATACATTTAGACTCTTTTGTGTGTGTGTTTTTACGACAAATTTTGATTCTGTGATTGCCATAATGTTCAGATATCTTACATGTATATTCTTACATTTTGAGTTGTTCTGTAGTTCTTTTTCCTTGTGACAGTATTGTTTGATTTTGTTATCAAGGTAATATTGATCTCTGAAAATGATTTTATGTGTGTTCCCTCTTCTGTTTCCAGGAAGAGTTTGTGAGGGATTGGTGTTGGTTATTTATTTTTTAATTATTTTAATTTTCATGCAACATTGGTCATATTTGTAGAGTTATTAATCACTTTATGGTTCCCCCTGTATCACCCTCCTCTCTCTCTCTCTCTTCCCCTCCTCTCTCCCTCTCCCCCCCTCTGGTTACTCCAGCTCCTCTCTTGCTTTAAGTCATTGGCTGATGCTTGGCTCACTGGTCTCTTTTTCTTGGAGTGACATCCTCTTTTCCTGGGGGAGAACCTATGCTCCTGGAATGCAGCAATTCAGGCTGCTGGGATCTCCAGAGTTTTCTGTGAGGTGGGCAGACAGTGTGGATGTGTGGTGTGGTTCTCCCATCTCCTTTGTTGCGGCACTTCCTGTGGTGAGATGATGGTCATGTTGGCTGTTTGCTGGTGTCTGTCCCTTGGTGCTGCTCCTGTCCTGTACAGTTCTGGTATCTTGGGCTGGAAACCAAACTCCCAGACAACGGCAGTGGATACATTCCCTAATGGGAACAGATTTCAGCAGTTGGTTGGTTTATTTCCTCTCCTTTCTCAAAATTTACAGTTCTGCCATGAGGCCGCAGTGATACCTAAGTGGCTTTCCTCCTGTTGTTGGAGAGGATGGGAGCTTTGCTCACATTGCACACAGCTCTGGACCAGGTAATTGGCTCCCCAGGTTCAAAGATGTAGTTGGAGCTCTGTGACAGGCCACCACAATAGTGTATCTCTCAGGCTTGTCTCCTGCAGTTCCAACCATGCGTACTTCTGGTCTTGCCCAGATGATGAGTGAACCCAGTGCTGTTATTTGCTCCTTTCCTCTCCTGGATGTCTGCATCTAGATTGTTGGTTTTCTCCTTCTTAGTGTAAGTATAGTTGAGGTAGAAATAAACCACCCAAGTCCACAGGCAGAGGCTGCCTGCCCTCTCACCCCTCACATGCATGAGGGGGGACATTTGAGTCCCCCAGTCCCAGATCTGTTCCCCAGGAACTTGAGACCTGCCATGGTATTGAACTCACCCAACACCCAGCCCCCGCCCCCGCCAGCAGCTTAGGCCCTGGCAGAAGCAAGTTGAGGGTCCTCACGGAGGACCCTGAGCCATCCATGGGCATTGCCAGCTTGCACCACCAAGCTCACTAATGCCCCCTCCCAGCCCGGGCCCTCACCAAGGCTGTCAGCACTCTACATACGTGAGGGGGAGACTGGGTCCCTGGTGTTAACTCTTTAAATGTTTTCTTGTGAAGTGAAGCCATCTAGTTATGGGGCTTTGTTTGGGGAAAGTTTTTAGTTTTTTAAATTATTGTTTCAATTGTTTACTTGGTATTCTTTTCAGATTTTCTGCCTTTAAGTCTGTTTCTGTGGTTAGATCTTTGTAGAAATTCATTTCATCTAGGTTATATGATTTGTTGACATACAATTGCTTACAGTAGCTCTTTATCTTTACAAGTTATTAGTGAAGTCCCTTTAGTCCTAATTTAAGTAACTTGTGTTTTTTCTATTTCTTTTATAGATTCTGTGGGCTTTTGTAGACAGTCATATGTATTTTGAGACAGTTTTACTTTTCCCCCAGCAATCTGTATGTCTTTAATTACTTTTTCTTGCCTTATTGTACCAACTGTAGCCTTCTGTGTAATGTTGAATAGGAATGATAGATCAGACATCCTTGTATTTTTTCCAATCATAGGGAGAAAAGATTCAGTTTTTTTCACCATTAGGATTATTAGTTGTAGATTTTTAATATATGTACTATATCAGGTATAAATGATTCCCTTTTGTTTCTAGTTTGCTGAGTTTCTTTTATCACAAGTCAATGTTGAAGTTTGTGATATACTTTTTTATCTACTGATGTGGCCATGTGTTATTTTTTTTTCTGTAGTTTTTTGATGTGATAATTATACTTATTGATTTTGCATATTACACAAGCATGTTACTGGGAACATTTTCTGTTGGTTTTGATTTGTTATCCTTTTAATACAAACTAATACTTTGTGCGTTATCTTTATATCTAAATTCATAAGCTTGAATCATTTGATATTTACATAAATATCAAGTACAAAAAGAACTTCTAGTAAATATGAAAAGTTAAAAGTAAAAGAAGTTTAAAAATCATCATAGTAGTATAAAACAGTAAGTGTGGTATCAATATAAAATACAGGGAAATGTATTCCCACCTTCTATTTTACTGTTATAAATGTCATTTTTATAATACATTTTTTAAATCCAGCATAGTTTTCTCTTTGTTTCAAAGGTAAACATAAATACATTAACCCACAACTTGCAGACTCTAGAGGAAGAGAATAAGCAATTGGCAGATCAAGTGGCTTCTCTAGAACTTCAGCAAGTCACTTCTAATTACTATGGGGTGGGTATGAAAGGTCAGTCTAAAATATAAGTGATTAATGAGTTAAAACATCAGAAATCAGGGGATGGGCTCTTTTGTGTTTTAATATCACAAGTTCTGAATAACTTTGGGTATATATGGCAAAAATTCCTAAAGTATTCACATAATGAGATATAAACTCAAAAAATAATATTTACGGTAGCTGTTAAACATTTCTCTACACAGATATTTCCAAATTTTAAATATATTTCCTGTTCCATAAATTATGATAGAACCTTGTGCTTTTTTTCCCTCTGACACTTCCTTATTAGATAATCAGTAAAATGTTTGATTTCTATTATCTTTGTAAGTTACATGTAAGGCCCTAATGTGAGTACATCTTAACTACATCTGACCTACATTCGCTCAAGATCTATCTAGACTGTTCATTACTTCCACTATAGTAGAAAAATTACAGTGTAAATCTAAATCCTCTTATCTTTTCAGGGCTTCACACTGCCTAGTTTTCCATTTTGACTATGACTTTGGGTATAATTCTTAACATCTCTGTGCCTCAATTTCTTCTGTAAAAATAGGGATATTATTATTAAGGGATTGTTTGAAGATTAAGTAATACATGTAGAGCAAGTAACAGATAACTAACATTTTTTAAATTCCTCCAATCTGAACTGACTCAAAAAATATTTTACTTTCCTGTTGCAATGACAAGATTCATTATCTCTTAACTCCTGTCTCAGACAAACCCTCCCTCCCACAAGACTAAAATTATCCATGTTCTTGCTTGCCCATCCATTGTCTTATCCACCCATTTGGTTTTGGTCCCTCTGGAAAACCACATCTCATTCTTCTTGATTTTTTTTCATGCCCACACTGCCAGTGAACACCCCTGTGGCCTTAATGTTTAAGTGACTTTGACTGTAATTTGCCAATGTTAATTCTTACCTGCTGACCACACCTCTTAGGTTTCCCTGAACTTCAATTCTAGTTTGCAGTTCTATGGTACCACATAGAATCAATCTTCTGTGACCAAGCATTCCTGGACAGTTGTCAGTTGGCCATAGGAATCTGAGGAATGAAGTTGGTATTTCAGAATTTTTAAAAATTCTTAGCAATATAGTAAAACCTACTGCCATTCAATGCAGACAATACATTTTTGTTCTCTGAAGTTAAAATTTGAAATTCTTAATACAAGAAGTTATACATTCTAGGATAACTTGTGGGGTTTTTTTTTGGGGGGGGTTGTTTTTTGAGATACTCATGAGTTTATTGTGTATACCACTCCACAATTTTGAATTCACACAGTCCTGATTTCAACTCTTGACTTCATTTACTTTTGACATCACAGATTTTTAATGTTTATGGACTTCAGTACAAAGGAGATCACACTGAAGTGTGGCATTCCCACAGCATGCTGTATATACCTCTATCAGAATAATCCACTATAAATTGACCTGTTCATTTGTCTTCTTTCTTTCTCTCTCCTAATGCAAAAACAGTAGTTAAAACCTAGCACCATGAGAATATGTATTTAAGAAACACCGAGTAGAACACAAAGAGAGTCTTTTCTTGCCAAGATAAGAGAATTAAATGTCATACTTTGTGTTAAAGTGTCCATCACAACTTGGATGTAAGACCTGAAACCATAAAATATATAGAAGAAAACATAAGCAAATACTCCATGATCTGTGACACAGAAGTATCTTTCAGGACACATCTATACAAGCAAAGAAAATGAATAAGAACAAACAACTGGGGTTGTATCAAACTAAAAGGCTTCTGTACAGCAAAAGAGACAATAACCCAAACAAAGAGGCACCCAGCCAAATGGGAAAAAATTTTGCACTCCGCTCAACTGACGAGATCCACGAACTCATATAATTCAGCAAAAACTAGAAGTAAAACAGTGGATTAAATCCATTTCTTAATGCCAGGGTGACATTTAGTCATTGTACACCAATGCAGACATCAAAGTTGATTTCATATACTGGGGTCCACTCATTCTGTTGATAAATATTTACAATAAATCCCAGTTTCTAGTCTGCTTATAAAATAGCTTTACCAATAAGCCAATACCTACTGGTTTTGTATATTCTAATAGTTTATGCTAACTTTTACAGTTTATATGGACTTTTAAAATAATTTTAGAAACCATGTATCTTACTACTGAGTCTTGGCAGCAGCCCACTTTTCATATCTTGGATAATTCTACATTTGATATTTGCTTTTCCAAGGAGTAACATCTCTGTGTTTCATTTAAAATGTATATTGTAACTTCCAGCGTTTTTCCTTATATGTTGTTTCTCTGGTGATTTCCCACTTTCTGTTTTGCTCTCCATACTGATAATATATGTAGTATATTGGGAAGATTTTTTTTCAGCAAAAGTTAATCTCAATTTTGCTTTTCACAATCCTGACTGATATATTCTCTTATGAGTGGTCTCTAGTTTCTTGTCCATGGACTCTTCAGGACCAGTTTAAATAACCTGAAAATTATAATTTACATTACTATCTTAACGTCTGCCTAACAACTGGAAAAAAACTACTCTTTCTTTGTAATAAATTTGCTTAAGTGACATGTCAAATACCACATTTTGGATAGTTTTCAGTTACCATGACATTAATATTCTCTTTGGTGGCAAAAGGGTAAAATTGCTTCACAGCATATTTAAAATATTAATAGAATCTCTTTACACCTTTGCCTAAAACATAATTTATTGAAGGAAAAAAGTACTATTATTAAAAAAATTCCTGAATACCATTTAAAGGGCCAAAACATCAAAGTTATTTCCCAGAAAACTTCTCTAGCTTTCCAAAACACAAATGGTTACTTTTGAGTGTTTAGTATTTATTTTAGTTGACATATTTTAAGTTAAACTTAGGCCTTGGTATTTTATATACTATACCTACACTTAAGAGCACATTGAGACACACTGATTTATAGAACATGAAGCTGAATTTTAACTTTTTTTTGTTACAGTATAGCTGCTTTTAGCAGTACCGGTCATCCTTGTAGTTTATTTTCTGCTGAAGACTTGTCAAGTTATAATTCCGAATTATGGTTATTGCATTTGTGGAATAATTGTACTTCATGTTTCCAATATAGAAAATATTGTTTTTAAAGGAGAATTGTGTACCATAGAAAACTAATGATTAATTCTGTAACATATTATACTAGTCTTGTATTTATTGATAGTAATCTACATTTCAGTTTAGGTTATTTTAAAGTTATTCTGTTATTGGCCTGAAAACTTTAAAAATATTTTGTCTTTGCTTTAATAGTAACATATGATGAATATGTTATTTTCATAGGATTTTATTTAGCCTAGAATGTCTA
>PVHY01024635.1:0-19337 GCA_004024945.1 Uropsilus gracilis
GAAGAAATCATTCTAGCAGAAATGAGCCAGATGGAAAGGGACAGAAACCAAATGGTTTCACTAATATATGGTCAACCAAATGAAACTGCACAAGAGGAGAATGGGGACCAGCTGGAGCGGGTGGGAGGGGGAGGTGGTGGGTGACCCCCAGGGATTGAAATGATGTGAAATATAGATAAATAAATTAAAAAAAATAAAAAAAATAAAATGTATGTATTTACATAAAACAAAACAAAAAAAATGAATTGAGTAATTCAAATGAAGATTAATTTCATATTTCTTTCTGTGAAGAAACTCTTATGTTTCTTTATGCTGAATAATTTTCTCACTCACATATTCAATAATAAATTAACGCAATGAGAAAATTAACTGATTGCTTTTTTCTGAACGTAAACAAAAAGGTAACATAAACCCTTTCAGTTTATTCAACTGTAATATAATCTAGTTCTACTGAGATTCAATTATATAATGACTTAATTAAAACAAAATTAAACAAGTACATATCTAAATGAAATTTTAATTTGCTCTAAGGATCAGATATTTCAATTCTGATATAGTAGCTTTAAAATGGTAATATTTGATTTTTGTGACAATCAATATAAATTTCAGAAACATTTGGGTGACATCTATTTATCTTTATAAAATTAAATCAAATCAGATCAACTTTATGCCAGATGGACAAGGTAAAGGAAAAATAAGTCAAAAGGCCAACTTGAGAGGTGTGTGTGTGTGTGTGTGTGTGTGTGTGTGTGTGTGTTTATTCCAAGGTAGTAGTAAGAATTAGTTATCTTTCCATCATATACTCAGTAACCAAGATTATGAGAAAGAACAAGCATATGCACTTAATCATTTTACAGTGAATCAAACATTTAAATAGAAACGTTGTTCTAACATCATACCTCTATAACCTTCTTGGATTCTCATATATATGTATTGTACATCTTATACCTCAAAGGATCTGAGGAACATTAGAAAGTGAAATACACATATATCAGCACAATCAAAATAAAAAAATAAAAATAGGATAAAGGCAAATGAAGTTGTTTCTTTGAATGATTTACTTATATCTGCTGAGCATTACCTTCTGCCCTGTCATTTTCAGCAAGCAAAAATAAAATACTTGCAAACTGATTCTAATATTGTGTGTTTTCTTATGGCACATTTCTTGACTGAATAAAGTGCCAATGACCCTAAATGCATTAGAGACTGTGGAATGTTTCCATGATTAGGGACATTGCCTATTAGGTAAAAATTCTGGTGTGAAGAAAATAATGAGACATTTTCTGATATTTATATGAACTTAGGGGATCACAGTAAAGCATATGATAGTGAAAATAATTTCTGAATGTTAATTCTTTCATTCTAAGTATGTCTGCTTCTGAAAAATCCAAATGCTAACAAGTACACACTACCTGGTAATATTATTTGTTGAAAATAAATGATTATCTTCATTTGAACTGATAAATATGCCTCCCAGTGAGTTTTACTTGTAGAAGAATCTTTCTAGTCATTTAATCAGCAATAATTACTATCAGTGTCATCTGTTTACAAAATGTTAGTCTACCCATCACTGGTTGACACACTAACAACATAAAATGTGTTGAGAGCAAATATTTAGGCAGCAGCACCTGATGCCAAAAAAAAAAAAAAAAAAAAAAAAAGAATCCCTTTATCCAAATGCTATTCTCACAAACTGAAGTAGCAACTCTCTTCCTTAAACTTTCATGTTATGTTGCCTCTAACTCCAATACGATCTTTGGTACTTATTGTATTCATGATCAATGGTAAACTAGTCTTTTAGTGTTTGATTTCATATTTTCAAAAGGAGGGAGATAATTGCCTGATGATCTATCATGAAAACTAGACTGTGACCTACAAAGCAACATTGATGGTGTCAGTATCAGTGCATGCTGTTTTTTAACCCTTTCTTTAATCTGAGGTTCTGGTGTCATAATAAGAGATACCTTTGGACACAGATTATCTTATTGCTTTCTCTTTAAACGCAAAATACTCAACAGCCTGCAATTTCCAATTCGTAATTATATTAAGAGCTTGGATGATTTTATTGCTGCTTTTGAGCTTCTGTTTCACTTTTTAGTGTCCTCTTTTCATTTGTCATCTCATTTTGTTGATAATTTCATAAAGGCTAACTTTATTAGATTTATTAGACTAGATGGTGTCTTATTTTTACCCTATTCCTTCAATAGAATAAATGACCTAGAAATGAGCAGCCTTTGTATCTTGACATCACTAGTGAAATCAAAGAAACTCTATTTGATATCCCTTTACTTTGGGTATCTAATGTCACTTTAATCCATCCTTTTATTTTCTTAGACAAGCAGGCAGCATAAAAATTGTGTGTATCAAAACCATGGTGGATGATAATGGATTGCCACTTCTCTATGCTCCCAATGTGGTCACTTACTATCCTATAATATTCATTACTAATCACATTATGAATTTCTGGGTTGGGTGTTACCCAGAAATTATATTTAATATGTCCTGTAAGATACCACATATAACAGACCTTTTGATAAGTCCTGAAAGAATGCAATTTGCACCCTAAATTACAGTTACTATCATTTATTACTTAAGCAGAAAATTAACAAAGATGAGATTTCTTGAAAAGTGACAAGATTGCTTTGTCTCCAATAAATAAATATATAAATAAAATAATATCTGAATTGGACTTAATGAAATAATATTTCTATAATTTTATTAAAGAATTTAATAAAACCTAGTGTATCATATTGGGTCAATAATATAGAATTTCATTAGCTGCCTTATTATCTTCTAGCATTGAAAAGATTGCCAAATAGACTATAATTAAGGTGCTCACAACAACATTAAATGGCAAGCCATTTGTGTTATTGATGCTCAGCTCTACACAAAGAAACAAATTAACCAATCATTAAAATTTACAAAGAATCTTCTTAGTCTATGCCAATAGAACTACAGCATCATTATGAAATATTGAAATAGAACAAACCTGATGGTGGAGGGAGAAATTCATACCTAGTTAGTGAGTTTTCACTTACCTGTTTTAGAAAGCTGGACAGACACAAAAGCGGATTCACAGTGAGAAACAACAGCAACAGGACTTATTTTCATAGGGAAATGAAAAAAGAAGGAAGGAGGACAGAGGAGGAGAGGGAAAAGAAGGGAGTACAGAAGTTAGAATTTATACTCTGACACATGGCCTGAGATCATGTGTCCTACCCCAGACACAGTACACTTAACAAAACCCAAGGTCCAAACCAAATTTACACAGGGCAAGTGGGCTCCTTAACTCCAGACACCCATCTTCTTTCACCAATAATTTAACTGCAAAAGTAGTAGCAGTTCAACTGTCTAAGCTCCACCAGCTTAACTGATACAACTCCAGCTCACATCTGTTTCTTAGCAGTCCCCACTCAGCCTTCCAATTGACTAAGAGCACAGTCCACTGAAGAGGGTATTCCTTGTACAGTATATTGTTTTTATTCTTCTTTCCTCAAGTTAAAGTTGTGATTTAATTTTCCATAAAAATCTGAATTACTCATTACAAATTATTTATAATTACTCATTATAAATTATAAGAAAAGAGAAAGGATTTCCGCTAATCATAATACTGATTGTATTGATCTTAAGCCTGCTTTTATAATTGTAAGTCAAGGTATTAAATATGACTAATGGAACAGGATTCATATAAAAATAATTCCTGATAATTCCTGCTCACATGGTGAGGGGAGATTGGTAATTATTTACTTAGAAAGATGAAATAAAATTCAAAGTTGTTACTATGATATTAACACATAAAACTTTTCAATATTCAAAATATCAGATTTACAGAATGTTATTCCAATAGCAGTTACCAAAGAGTCAATATATGCCAGGATGTGTAGAAGACTTAATAGTATATATTCATGGTACAGAGATATATACATATCATCTGGCATATAGTAGAAGCTGCTGGTGATACTCAATGGGAGAATTTGGAATTTAGACAAGGCATTAGAAAAATCCTACCAGAAAATATGACCCAAATGAGAGAATGTTAGTAATGCGAGGAACAGAATTAAAGCATTGGGAATGCCCTGATTCTAAGATATAATACAGAAATACAATTCATTTGTATAAATTAAAAGTTGAAAGTACAGAAGAGTTAGACTCTATGTAGCATTATCTAGGATACTTACTGGCATTATGCTTTTGTGGGTGCAATTTGGAACCACAGCCTTATATCATAAGCCACTGCTATCTTAAAGACCTTATTCCTCATCATTCCAGTCTGAGCCCCAAAGATCAGCACAGATTAAAAGTAAAAGGCTGGAAAAATACTTTCAATCAAATGGCTTCAGAAAGAAGATAGTGATAGCCATTATTATAACAGATAAAGTAGACTTGAAATAAGAAAAGTGACAGTGGACAAGGAAGGCCACTACATAATGATAAAATGGTTAATTCACTGGAATGACATTGCAATTACCAACATATATTCACCAAACAAAGGAGCACCAAAATTCATAAGATAACAACTAACAGGAATGAGAGCAAACATTAGTGAAAATATGTATGTGGTATGTGACTTTAACACACCACTCTCACCAAAACACAGATCAACAAAACAAAACTACACAAAAACACAAAGACTTTAAATGAAGACCTAGACCAAATGGACCTATATATATATATAGGACAGTGCACACCCAAGGAAAAGAATGCACTTTCTTTTCAAATACACATGGATCATTCTCTAAAATTGACCAAATATTAGGCCACAAGGCAAGCTTGAATAATACACAAAGATTAAAATACCAACTTTTTTCTCTCATCATAAAGCCATCAAACTAGAAATTAACAATGAAAAGAAAATATGGAGAGGATATACTACATAGAGACTGAACCACAGACTATTCGAAGATGAATGGAAAAAGGAGGAAATCATAAAAGAAATTAACACGTACATGCAGACAAATGACAAAAATGACACAACATTTCAAAATGTATGGGATTCAGTAAAAGCAGTATTAAGAGGAAAATTTACTGCAATACAGGCCCAAATCAAAAAGATTGAAATAATCCAAAGAAATTATCTAATCTTCCAATTTGAGGAATTAAAAAAAGTGACAAAAAAATTCAAAACTCAGGAGAAGACAGGAAATAAGGAAAATGAAAGCAGAAATAAATGAAATAGAAAACAAAAACCATCAAGAAGACAAACAAAACCAAAAGCTTGTCCTTCAAAAAAATATATAAAATTCATAAAACCCTAGCAAGATTCACAAAGAAAAGAAGGAAGAATAAACAAATAAGCAGACATAAATGTGAAAGGAGAAATTGCAATAGACAGCAGAAATCCAAAAGATAATTAGAGATTACTATGAACATCTATATGCAAACAAATGCAAAATCTGTATGATATGGACAAATTCCTTGCAAGACACAGTCATCCAAAATTGAATAAAGAAGAAATAGAGAACTTAAAACAGGTCAATCACAACAGTGAAATAGAGACAGTCATCAGAACTTTTCCTAAAAACAGATGGTTTCACAAATGAATTCTACCAAACATTAAAAGAGAAAATCACAACACACTACTAAAACTCTTCCAAAAAATTCAGAAAGAAGGAAAAATAAACATATTCTATGAAGCAAACATTACATTAATACCAAAACCAAACAAAGATAGCACACACACAAAAAACAAAACAAAACAAAACTATAGACCAATCTCCCTAATGAACACAGAAAAATTCTCAACAAAATCCTGGCAAACCAAATCCAGCAGTGCATAAAAAAGATTATTCACCATGACCAAGTGATATTCACCCCAGGGACACAGGGATGGTTCAACATCCAAATATCAATCAACATAATCCATCACATCAACAAAGAACCATATGAGCGTATCAATAGATGCAGAAAAAGCATTCCATAAAATTCAGCACTTATTCATAGTGAAAACCCTTGAAAAAATAGGGATTAAGGGAACATATCTCAACATAATAAAAGCTATTTATAATAAACCCACAGCAGACATCATCTTTAATGGGGAAAAGCTAAAATCATTTCAATTAAGATCTTGTACCCATTCTTACCACTGATTTTCACCATAGTGCTAGAAGTTCTAACAATGAAGGGCAATAAGGCAAGAGAAAGACATAAAAGAATATATATATATATATATATATATATATATATATATATATATGGAAAGAAGAAATGGAACTATTACCATATGTTCTATGAAGATATCCCAAAAGAATTCACAGAAAAGTCAACTGAATTAATAGACCAGTTCAATATGGTAGCTGGATACAAAATCAACAATCAGATATAGAAATCAGAGGACTTCTTACATGTGAAAACTCAGTCAGAAGAAGAAATTAAAAAAAGAAAAAAGACTCTATTCACTATTGCACCACTGAAAATTAAATTTTTTTTTTGATGGCCAAACTTTCATTTATTTTCAATGTAAAAATGAAATCACTCGTTTTTCCTTGTGTACTTTATCCCTGAAGGCCTCCCAGGTGAATAGCCTGAGCTGATTCAAATCCTGCATTTTCTGAAGACCCAAATTTTGTAGACACCAAGGAATAAGAAAATTATGTGAATTTTAAAATAAGATTTTTTTTCTTCTTTAGAGACTTCCTCAAAAATGTCATTGAGTCCATAATCACATAAGCATCATTTTTTTGGCAATTTAAGACTCAAAGTTCATTATTTTTTTGAATTTTTTTTAATTCATTTTATTGATTTGTCACAATTGTGCATTAATTGATCCCTCCTCCTCCCTCCATATCCCCCTCTGTATCCCCCTTCCTCCTCCCTCCATATCCCTACTCTGTATCCCCCCTTCAGTCACTCCTCCCATTTTTCTGCAAATTGTTGTTTGGTTAAGTTGATGTTTAGTTATTGGTTGTTTGGCCTGTTGTTCTCTTCCAATATATGGTAAGTGTGTGTGGTTTTTTGTTGTTGTTGTTTTATTTTTTCTTTTTTTACCCCGGGGCTTTCCCACTTCACTAACATTTGTTAACTATGCTGATCTTTTGTGGTCTTCACCTCCCCCACCTTCTTCCCCATCCTCATCTCTCGCTCCATGGTTCAGTCCCATTGGTTGTTTTCATTTTTTCTTATTTGTTTGTTTGATTTTCCCTATATCCCTCATATAAATGAGACAATCCTGTACTTCACTTTTTCTTTTTGACTTATTTCTGCTAATATGAGTCTTTCTAGTTCCATCCAGTTTGCTGCAAATGACATGTGTTTGTCCTCCTTGATGGATGCGTGGTATTCCATCATGTATATGTACCACACTTTTTTTAGCCAATCATCTGTTTGGGGGCTTTTGGTTTGTTTCCAATTCTTTGCAACTGTAAACAGGGCTGCAATGAACATGCGTGTACATGTGTCCTTTTGAATTAATGTCTTCATGTCCTCTGGGTAGATTCCTAGTAGTGGGATTGCTGGGTCGTCGAATGGTAAGTCCACATTCAATTGTTTGAGGGTCCTCCACACAGTCTTCCATAGTGGATGGACCACTTTGCACTCCCACCAGCAGTGTAAGAGAGTTTCTTTTTCTCCACATCTGCGCCAACATTTGTTGTTGTCTATTTTATTTATGTGGGTCATTCTTACTGGTGTAAGATGGTATCTCAGTGTGGTTTTAATTTGCATTTCCCTAATTATTAGTGAGGTGGGGCATTTTTTCATATGTCTATTAGCCATCTGTATCTCCTCTTTGGTGAAGTGTCTTTTTAGTTATTCTCCCCATTTTTTGTTGATCTTCTGGATAGTCTTTTTAGTTCCAGCTTATTTATTTTTTCTTTATTTTTATTATTTCTTCTCTTCTACTGGGTTTTGGCTTTTTCTGTTGTTCTTTTTCTTATTTTCAGAGTTGGGAGATGAGGTTTTTGCCTGTGGGTAGTTTCTTGGTTTTTGACACAGGCCTGTATTTTTATGAATCTTCCTCTTAGATTTGCTTTTGCTGAGTCCTGGACATTTTGAAATGTTGTATCTTCTTTGTCACTTGTTTTGAAGTAGGTTTTAATTTCTTCTTTAATTTCTTCATTACCATTCCCCCTTTAGTAACATATTGCTCAGTCTCCATGTATTAGACACTCTTCTTGCTTTCTCTTCCCTGTTATTTTCTAGTTTGATGTCTTTATGCTCTGAGAAAAAAGTTGGTATAACTTTAATTTTTGTATATTTATTCGAGTTTGTGTCGTAATATGTGGTCAATTTTAGAGAAGGATTCATGAGCATTTGAAAAGAAGGTGTATTCTTTTCCGTGGGGGCACAGTGTCCACCTCGGGACCCCACCCAGAGATGCATCAGCCAGGGGTGTCCCTCTGAATTCCTCCTAGTGACTCCTTCTAAAGCCTCCCACCTCACCTCTCCAGGTGAGGCAGACTCTGCTCATGTGCACTGCGCATCATTGTGCCTCTTTGGGACCCCACCCAGAGACCCAGCAGCCAAGCGCATCCTTTCAACATGCCTCCCAGCGACTCCCTTTGAAGCCCCCCACCCCTCCAGACTCTGCCCACAGGCACTGCACATCATCATGCTATTTTGGTGCCAGCACTGATAAAGGCTCTAAGCAAATACTCATCAGTACACAGAGACGCACAAGAACATTTATAGGGCAATAAAAAAGGGGGGGGTTAGATATAAATAACAAACAAATCAAATCTTGGAAACCACTAATGGTGCACACACAAATATTCAATATTTAATGTTATCAAAGTAATTCAAATAAAAGAATAGAAATCACAGAAACTAACCACCATACCAACTCAGGTACAAATCTGAAAAATCACAAGCTGCCTCTGTTTGTAGATCAGAGGATTCCGGCTATATAACACCTCCTGCAAAGACTCAGATTTTACAGCCCAGGGGCTCACATAGAGCTAGAGGATCTGCAGAATATCAGTGCTTACCTCAAAGCCCAGAAATGCAGGTGCTGCTATGCATCACCAGCTCAGACAAGTAAACGACTTATCTCCCAAACAGCACACAGAAACAAGAAATAATCTAGACACAAAAGCAGAATTAACCACAACCTCATAGATGACAAAATGCCAATCAATAGCAGAGCAGCAGTTACTCAATACATAGAGCAAGCCCAAAGAGAAAATACAGGAAGGAAGAAAAATACAAATAATCAAGCAAGCCCAAATGAAAACAATTCTTCAGGAAGGACAATCTCCTGAAACCAACAAGGAGGACATCGAAGAAATGCACAATATGTCAGAAAAAGAATTCAGACACAAATCATAAAAGCACTCAATGATCCCATTTACCATTGCACCAAAAGCAATTAAATACCTGGGAATAAACCTAACAAAACACGTAAAAGAACTATACAAAGAAAACTATAAAACGCTGCTAAAAGAGATAGAAGAAGACACAAGGAAATGGAAAGACATTCCTTGCTCATGGATGGGAAGAATTAACATCATCAAAATGGCCATCCTACCAAAAGCAATCTACAGATTCAATGCAATCCCCTGAAAAATTCCAATGACATTCTTTAAAGAGATAGAATAAAAATTACAAAAATTTATATGGAATAACAAAATATCTCAAATATCAAAAAAAAAACTCCTCTCCAAAAAAAGAGAGAATGGAGGCCTAACTATTTCAGACTTCAAGCTAAATTACAAAGCCATAATACTTAAAACAGCATGGTACTTGTACAACAACTGACAATCAGAACAATGGAACAGAATTGAGAGTCAAGAAATAAAACCACACACATATAGCCAATTAATCTTTGACAAAGGAGGGAAAAACTTACATTGGAACAAAGATAGCTTCTTCAACAAATGGTGCTGGGAAAACTGGACTAAGACATGCAAAAAAATGGACCAAGACCTCTCTCTCACACCATGTACAAAAATTAATTCAAAATAAATAAAAGACTTAGATATCATACCTGAAACCATGACATACATAGAGGAAAATTTGGGCAAAACCCTCCAGGAAATACAATTCAGAAATCTCTTTCTGGAATCATATGCAGAAGGCAAAAAATTGAAGGAAAACATAAACAGATGGAACTTCATCAAACTAAAAAGCTTCTGTACAGCAAAAGAGACAACAGAAAAAACTAAAAGAAGCCCAATCAAATGGGAAAAAAATTTCACCCTCTACAAGAGTGATAAGGGATTAATAACATTGATCTACAAGGAACTCACACAACTAAACAAAAACAAAACAAGAGGCCCAATCAAAAAGTGGGGAGAAGAACTAAAAAGACACTTCTCCAAAGAGGAAATACAAATGGCCAACAGGCACATGAAAAATTGCTCAATGTCACTAGCAATCAGAGAAATGCAAATCAAAACCGCAATGAGATACCACCTTACACCAGTAAGAATGGCCCACATCAAAAAATTAGGCAACAACAAGTGCTGGCGTGGATTTGGAGAGAAAGGAACATTCTTACACTGCTGGTGGGAATGTAAACTCGTCCAGCCACTATGGAAAGCAGTATGGAGAACCCTCAAACTAATGAAAATGGAAGTACCATTTGACCCAGCAGTCGCACTTCTGGGAATCTACCCAAAGGAGACCTCAATGTGGGTACAAAAGGACACCTGTGCTCGGATGTTTATTGCAGCACTATTTATAATTGCAAGGTCATGGAAACAATCCAAATGCCCCAGAACAGAGGAGTGGCTGAAAAAGATGTGGTATTTATACACAATGGAGTATTACTCATCAATTAAAAATGACAAATTTGATGAATTTATGGAAACCTGGATGTACCTAGAAGAAGTCATTCTAGCAGAAATGAACCAGATAGAAAGGGACAGAAACCAAACGGTTTCACTAATATATGGTCAACCAAATGAAACTACACAAGGGTAGAGTGGGGACCAGCTGGAGCAGTGGGGCGGGGAGGTGGTGGGTGACCCCCAGGGACTGAACTGAAATGATGTGAAATATATATAAATAAAAAAAAAATTTAAAAACACTCAATGAGATAAGAGAAGTAGAAAAATATAAAAAGGAATGCAGCAAAATGAACATTACCATTGTCGAACAGAAGAACAGAAGAGTTTGAAACACTAAATAAGAAACTGAAGGAGATACAGTTCATAAGAGGAACAAAAAAAGAACTCAATGATGCAGGGAAAAGCCATGAAAGCAGACTAGAAGAAACTGAAGAATGAATCAGCACACTAGAGGATACAGAAATAGAGAGAATGAAGAGAGAAAAAGAGCAAGAAAAACAAAAACAGAAGAAAGAAATCAGAGATCTATCAGATACATTAAAGAAAGGAAATATAAGAATAATCACAATCCCAGAAGAAGAGAAAGATATAGGAAATGAAAGACTTTTTAAAGCAATAATGGAAGAGAATTTTCCAAACCTGAAGAATGAAATGAAAATAGACATACTGGAAACAGAAAAAAAAAAAAAAAAAAAAAAAAAAAAAAAAAAAAAAAAAAAAAAAAAAAAAAAAAAAAAAAAAAAAAAAAAAAAAAAAAAAAAAAAAAAAAAAAAAAAAAAAAAAAAAAAAAAAAAAAAAAAAAAAAAAAAAAAAAAAAAAAAAAAAAAAAAAAAAAAAAACAAAAAAAAAACACCAAAGTAACTACTTTAATCAAAGAAAAACTACAGCCAGTCACATCATCTTAAAACTTCCAAGAGCCCAAGATAAAGAAAAAGTAATGAGAATGACTAGAGAGATAACAGATAACCTACAAAGGAAAACTCATTAGGCTGACCTCAGATTTCTCTGAAGAGACACCCCAACCAAGGAGAGAATGGAGCCACATCTTCAAAAAACTCCAAGCCAAAAAGAGGCAGCCAAGAATACTCTACCCTGGAAAGCTATCTTTCTTTTATGAAGGAAAAAGAATCTTCTCAGACAAAGTTTCCAGAAATTTGCTACCACCAAATCCCCACTCCAAGAAATCTTTCATGAAGTCTCAAGTCCAAAGCCCTCAGAAGAATAAATAGAATGAACATAATTAGAAACCAAGGGAACCTCAAAATGTCTACCAGAAAACCAACTCTAGAATCTCAAGCATCAGTAATCACTCTAAATGTCAATGGTCTTAATTCATCAATCAAAAGACACAGAGTTGCAGATTGGATCAAAAGGCAGAACCCAACTTTCTGCTGCCTCCAGGAAACACATCTAATCCCTAAACATAAGCATAGATTGAAGGTAAAAGTATGGAAAACAATCCTACAAACAAACTGCCCCCCCCCCCCCAAGGCAGGGGTAGCCATTCTCGTAGCAGTGATTCTATATGAATTTTGGTATTATTTGTTCCATGTCTTTGAGGAATATTATCAGTATTTTCATTGA
Organism: Uropsilus gracilis; assembly: GCA_004024945.1. NCBI lineage: Eukaryota > Metazoa > Chordata > Mammalia > Eulipotyphla > Talpidae > Uropsilus > Uropsilus gracilis. The sequence goes on from PVHY01024635.1 coordinate 12,309, forward strand.
AATTGCATTGAATATGTAAATTATCTCTTATTTTGTGCTCAGCTGTTTCTTTCCCTTTCCTCTCATGTCCACATTCTTACTCTTCTTTTTTGCTTCCAATATGGGACACCTGTGTTCCACTGTCCTTCTTTGCAATAGGCACATTAAGTCTTTCTTAAGGATTATTCCTAATACTTCCTCCCAAATTATTCCTATCATCTCTCTCTATAAATGCTATTGCAATCTCAGGCCTCCTTTCTTCTCTCACTTTGTAAACTCTAAATCAACCTTTGGAATGAACTCATAGCGATGGCACTTTCTAGTTTAGTTATTTTCCTCCTTATATAAAGAGTATTTTATCCAATGAATATTATGGCAATTTTCTGAGAATTTTGTGGAATGTCTGGATTCCTATCTGGGTAGTATAAGTTTTATAAGCTTCAAGAAACTCAGACAAATGCCAACTGCCCTCTTGAAAATCTAATATATAATCAAAACTATTTGACTTAAGTCTTCCTAATAAATTTATTCTATAGTGTTCTGGTCCTTGCATTAATTCATCATTACAGTTGAGTTTTATCTACCATTGTAATACTCTCTTACAGTTCTAGAGTTCTAGATTTCTTTGGTAGAGACAATGAACCTCCTTTTTAAATTTCTCTAAACTGTACTCTGCTAATCCAACATTTATGTTATATGCAATATGAACTGCATGTCCACCCAGGCAAAATCATATCAGCCATCCTTTTAGAATCTTGATTGCATTTGAGGGAGAGAACTTCTCCAATAACTGAGGACAATGATACAGATGTGTGTATATATATATATATATATATATATATATATATATATATATATATGCACTATTAAATCTTGCAGGTTGCTCCTGTTTGCTAAATACACTCAAAGGGAAGTTGTGAAAAGCAAACATTGCCACTTTGGAATAGTTTATCTGGTCAAATTGGGTATCTTTTCTGATATGATAATGAAAGTCAATTTAGTTACATCAGGGGGGGTTATTAGTGAAAACTGAAATGACTTTGCAGTCTCTTCATGAGCATAAAAGACATATTGAAATTTATTATCAGCTGATTGGTTGGAATTCTTCAGTAAATGGTGTTTTTCCTGCTTCTCCTCTTAATATCTACCAGGTTAAAGGGAAAGTTATTTCTCTATTTATTGTCTCATCCAAAGAGATGCTGACTTTTCTAAATTTGACTTAAGGAAGGACAAAAATGTATAAATTCCCTCCAATTGAGAACTGAACGTGATTCAGAAAATTGACTTAATTAGAAAGACTACCCAGATTAAAGACTGAACCAATATCTAAATCAAAATACATACAGAGGGAACACCACAGAAGTAAAACCAAATTCCATAAATTAGAACAGAAAAATTCTGTCACATGTCCTACTATTACAATGTGACCAACATAAGGAAAGATATCTTGGACTGACCAACTACAGTTGTCTAGCTCCATGTTTGCATGCCAATCAGTAACAAGGGCAAATCTAAAGGAAAATAGGAAGAATCTAATGTTTTTTGACTGAGATAACCTATGTTAACAGAATATTTGTGAAATAGAGGCATAGGCTCTAACCTTTTAGGTATTATTACAATAATATATCCACTGCAAAAACACCCATAGTTCTCCTCCATAGTCCATCATTCTACCATCCCTTTTTATTCTCTCTTCTTCCACTCCTTCTCAGATATTCTGACTTCTATAGTAAGATGTCTTGAGTTTGTTTTTGATTTTGCTTTATCTGATCTTTTGTTTTGTTTCTCTATGTTCTACATTAAGTGACACTGTCTGCTGATTGCCTTTCTGACTTATTTCACCTAAATTCAATAAATGTCACAAATGAAGAGTTTAGCTTTTAAGTAGCTTAATGGTGTTTTGTTTAGATATATATTACACTTCATCATTTACTCAACAGTTTTTTGTATTGTTTCCATACCTTGACTATTGTAAATTGTACTGCCATGTGTATTTCCCCTTTGAATTTGTATTTTTGCATTATTCAGGTAAATATCTTGGAGTGCAATTGGTGGGTATGGATATGGTAATATGGATATGATAGCTCCAGATTTATTATTTCTAGAAACATCCATAATGTTTACCAAAAGGTTTGAACAATTCTACATTCCCACCAAAGGTGTAGGAGGGTCCTTTTTCTCCAAAATCACAACAACTTTTGTTGTTTCTGTGTTTTTTATATGGGCCATTCTCACAGATGTGAGATGGCATGTTATTGTGGTTTTCATTTGCATTTCCATAATGATAAGTGTTGAACTTTTCTTCATGTGCCAATTGGTCATTTGGCTTAACATCAGCTCAGCTTTTCTTCCTGATATATAAATGGGTATATAAATGGGTAATTTGTTTTCTTTTGTTGAGTTATACAAGTTCTTTGTAGAGCTTTGCTATTAGCCCCTTAACAGATGTATGATATGCAAATACTTTCTCTCATTCAGTAGATTGTCTTTTGGTTTTAGTGACAGTTTCTTTCACTGTTCAGAAGTATTTTGCAGCTTGATAGAGTAGTTTGTTTATTTTTGCTTTCATTTCCCATTTTATAAGAGCTGAGTTACTAAATACGTCAGTGTTGTGGAGTTTTGACTGGTTTCTTTATGCATTTTATGGATTCAGGTCTCACATTTAAGTCTTTATTGCACCTTGAGTTAATCTTTGTATATAGCTTTAAATGGTGCTTTAGCTTCTTTCTTTTGAGTGTGACTGTCCAGTTTTCCCAACACCATTTATTGAAGAACTTTCTGCTCTCAAATGTACAATTTTATCTCTTTGGTCAGAATATGAGTTTATTTCTGTATTCTCAATTCCCTATTCCATTGTTTTATATGTCCATTAAAGTTCACCAACTTAAAGCATAAAATTCACTGCTTTTTAACAGTCTCATAATGATTCAACTAATAAACAGTCCAATTTTAGAACAGACAGACTACCTAAATAAAATTTGTCAAATTTCTCTGCTCATTTCTTTCTATCCCAGATAACTCTTAATCTGTCTCTATAGATTTGTTTTAAGCATATAAACAAGATAATCTGTGTACCAATCTTTCTAAATGGCATAATATTATCAATTATTACCTAGTGCTTAAGGGGCACTCTCTGGAAATTTTTATCTGTGCAACATTGTTCATTTCAGAGCCATATTGAAGAAAAAGGCATGCAATTTTATAAACTTAAGTTAGCAACATTTCTTAATATACAAAGGTTTCCAAATGAAAATATAAGTTAACAATTACTTCACTAAAACACTGTTATCAACATTGATGAGAACTTTTAACAAATACTGTATAGAACAAATGAGATTATTTCCCAAGTAAAAGTTGTCCTTTTTCTTATATTGACCTCTTCTCTGCATATCCTCCTTCTATTTCCTTACTCATATTTTCCATTTTTCTTCCTGACTTCTTTCCTAAAAATCTCAGTTTCAATTATTTCTAGGAGTAAATCCTGTCCATGAATCAGGCTTAAGTCTTGACTCCCCCCCGGAAAAAAATGATTTCAGAATTGCAGGCAAATATTTCCCTAAGTTCATAAAGAAAATCGCCAAGAATTCATAGAATAATTTATAAATATTTTGGATACATGTAAGTTTTATCAATTTTTCACAAGCTGGTCATAACTTTATGGACTGCTTCAGTATGACAAAAGGAAATCAAATTTACAAAGCAATTTCTTAATCCTAGTCTGAGGAGTATTCTGCTAGCATTCTCTTCTATATGTTTTTTGGTTTTAAACTGAGTGGCACAGACAGGAAGGCACACCAATATGAAATTGTCTGGATGAGCTTGCCTTGAACATAAGCAAGGAATGGTACACTGTGGGTAGAGTCGGGTGTGAGAGCATAAACACTGCAAAAAAACAAAAAAAAAACAAAAAAAAAAAACACGTGATGTTGAAAGGCACTTCATCATAGACTTCAGCTCCAGGATGGACAACAGTCAAGAAAGTTAGTACCATGTACTTGGACACTTTTGGGAAAAGTAAAAGTTATGAGAAATGCAAGCATGGCTCTTTGGTTTGAAAACTGGAATTTGAACCTATGAAAAAGACAGGATAACTTGCTGGAAACCTTGGAATCTGTGTATGCTGGAAAACTTGAAACCTGGAAAATCTGGAAACTGTACCTCCAATGAGAGAACAAAATACTGGGAAGCTGGACTTTTTTGTGAAATAGCTGCTTTAGATTTGGAGTGGTAAGAAAATGCAATCTGAGACAGATGCTTTATGATAAAGTGCTTCTTAAGTTCTTCAGTGGTGAGAAGACGTCATTTTGGAAGTGTTTTAAAACTTTGAACTGGAATGCAACTGGGGTAGATAACTGGACACCTGTGGCCTCAGTGACTCTTGGTTCACTACTTGTTTATAAATAAACATTGTTATTGTCATTTTTAATTGTCTTGCAATTATGTAGGTGGGTGGAAGAACACAGAGAGCACTGGGTATAGATTTTGGTCTCTCTTTGTAAGTTTTGATGCCTGTGGTGCAACCAGTTTTAATTCTATATTTTGAGTCCAACTCTTTTTTCAGTTAATTTTTGTTTATGATACAAGATGCTGAGCTAATTTCATTTTTTGTCTTGTAGTTATATTGTTTTCCCAACATCATTTACTGATTAGACTTTCCTTTTTCTAATGTATATTCTTGAAAATTTTCCACTGACTATATCTATAAATGTGAGTTTATTTCTAGTTTCTTATTTTTATTCAATTTCTCCATATCTCTGTTTTTATTCCACTACCATACTAATTTTATTACTTCAGCTTTGTAGTATAGCTTGATATTTTGGAGTGTGGATATTCAGAATCTCTTAGTTACCATTTGAGTCACAGTAATATTGGTTTTTCTTCTTTGAAGAATGTAAAAAAAAAACTTAGTAGGAACTGCATTGAATCTGTATTGTGCTCTGGGTAAAATGCTCATTGGGAACAATGTTAATTTTTTTTCCAATCCATGGGCAGGAATTATCTTTCCATTTCTTTGTACTTTCTATTTCTCATTGTATAGACCTTTCACAACCATTGTTGTTTACTCCTAAATATTTCATTTCTTTGACAATTTTACATGAATTTATTTGAACTGTTTCTATTCTAGATCTCCTGTGCATACAGAAATATAGCTTTGTATACTGATTGTGTGTAAACTACCACTTTGTCAAACTGCTTTATATTTCAGTTTTATTTAGTATAATCTTTACAGTATTTTATGCATAATATTTTATGGTCTGCAAATAATGATAAATTTATATCTTTTTCACAATTTATATTCATTTTCTATCCTTCTCTTTCCTAGTTGTTCCATCATGGAACATTACTGTCATAATGAATAGTAATGTTGAAAGTGTTGTCAATTTTGTCCCAAGTCATAGGGTCCTCCAAGTCCATTGCCTACTGGCTACTCTATATTTGATTTCCTTGGGAGTAAAGGAGGATCTTCTCTGATATCTTCCTACTTTCCTTAATCCCTTGAATGCTATCTTATGAGAAATGCTCTTTGAATTTAATTGGAATTGACTATGCAAATAGAAACAATGCTTTAAAAGAAGAAAACAGGAACTACTTCCTGAGGTTATAGAGGATTTTTATTTATATTTATTTATATTTATTATCAAATTGTATCTACCCTGAATATACCCTTGTTCCTCTATTATTTATTGGACACATCAAATAAGGGTCTTGACACCCTACCTTAATATGGACTAAAAATTCCATTGACATGGGAATAATAATGGGAGCAAACTTACAATATAAATTAATTTGCATTTTTCTATCTAACCACAAACTTACTGAATTATGCTTTTACCAAGAATAAATTAGAAATTTACAGCACTGAGTGACTTTACCCTGAATATTGTGAAACAGTTTATAGTGTATCTATAAACTTCTTCCAAAAACTGTTCCAAACATAATAATACCCAATACTGGTTAGATATGAAGACATTAGATTACCACTGGCAAGACTGGTTAATTGTGAGATCATTAATCAAAATTTAGTAAGAACTTCTTAACTACATTACCTTCAATATGTTACTAAGAGAAAATTAACTGAAAGATAAGTGTATTTTGGTTATGAACATGTTAATTGAATTGATTTTAACAATATTATTAGAAAATAACCCCAAATAAGAAAATAACAAATGATTTTCCTATTATGTTTGGAGAGATATTTAGCATATTTCTTGACACAGAGTAAATTGTTTAAGTTTAAAAAAGCTAATTGACAGGAATATGAATAAATTATCAAAATAAGTGAGTATAAATAATTTCCACCCTGGACCATACTTATAAAGGCTTGGTTATTCATTTGAAAGCAATTGTATGTTTCAGCCATAATTATAACTATGAAAATATCAAATGGATGTTAATTTTTAATTTTTTGGATGGAACTATTAAAGAAAACACTTAAAAGTATTTTCTATGCATTAAAGTGCTATATTTAAAACTAGTAAATATAAGAAACATTAAGTAAACATTTGGTTGTATTTAAACCATGTGTAAGAAACTTCTGATTTGTGAGATAGCATAAAATAAACATTTGTAGGAATTATTAAATATTTCTAAAGCTAAAACCATTTTTGAACACTTGTTCCTGATTTGATAAACTAAATGTGAGCTAATATTATTTGACAGGCAGTTGATTCATACACATACCAACCCATTCTTCAAAGCTGTGAATCCTGTTTAAGGTTCTCTGGAATGAGATGACTGTGATGTATTTCATATCATTTTTTTTTTAATTGTAGTTTTATTTTGTTCTTTGGGTTACAACCACTCTGTTATATATTTTTCCCCCTCCCTCCTCCCTACGGTGCTCCCTCCAGTCTCTCACACCCCACTCTTTGTTATTAGCTGTGCTGAGTCCATTAGTCTCTTTCTCATGTTAGTGTCTTTTCTCTGGGTGAGGGACTGCGTTGTTGGGTCCCGGTGCCCCTTGATGTTAGATTTTCAGTCTTGAGATTGTGTTTGGTGGCCAGGTTATGCCCTTTTGTGATCTGTCCATGTTTTCTTGCTGTAGCCCTT
>PVHY01024636.1:0-19389 GCA_004024945.1 Uropsilus gracilis
CTTTTTTTTTTTTTAAAGAGACTAGGTCTTGTTATGTTGCCCGGGGTAGTCCCGAACCTACAGACTCAAGTGATCCCTAGTCTCAGCCTCCCAGGTAGCTGGGATTTCACAGGCACATGCCACCTGAGACTATGTCTTGCTTATGTTGCCCAGGGTAGTCCCGATCCCACGTACTCATGTTTTTCCGGTTCCTAGCCTCTGCTTCCCAAGTAATTGGGATACAAGTGCACAAGGATCACATTAGATAACGATCATGTTCTATGGCCATCTGAGACTTAGTATATAATGAGTATTTAATATGAGTAATGTTTCTGAAGATTCAGAGAAAGGTTAAAGGAACCAAATTAAGTTCTAAAACAAGATACTCTAAACTGTTTCTATCTCATCCTTCTTCCCGGTAGAAAAGATATGGGTGGAAGATGGAGGGCTTTGATTTCTCTAAGGAATTTGAAAAAGCCTTTTATGATAGATATTTTTGATAGCATGTCAATGAAATATGGACTTGATAGTGATAGTTGGGTGACTGTATTTGACAATAGAGCTATATGTAGTGAATATTGATTACCAGATGTTTGTCAACTAGGATGGAGGTAGTGTGTACTACAAGACCCTATTTTGATTCAGTCTTGCTCAATATTTTTATAATTTGTGTGACTATAAATATTTTTATAATTTGTGTGCTTATAAATTTGTAAGTGATAATGATGAGGACTTTTTCAATTGTGAGAGAAACCTAGCTCAAGCTTGTTTAAGTAAGTTTGATAAGTTCTAACAAATGGAACTTATAGTTTAGGGCAAAGATACCTTGACTAATAAGTCAAAAAATGTCATCAGGATTCTGTTTTTGCTCATGTCCCTCTTCTGCTTTCCCCTGAATTGGCCTTTTATGCAAGCATGCTTCATATATTAGGAGAAATTTCCACTGGTAGTTCCAGATTGTATTAAATCTTTCAAAATAAAGGTCCAAAACAAGACTCTTTGCAGCCTTTGAAACACAGGGTGTCCTTTTGGTAGAGTTGGGCCCACTCCTGTAATAGAATGGGTTGAGGAAATGGATTTCCCACAGGAAATTCGAGTCCTTTTAGAGTCCTACTAGAAAAAGGAATGGGAAGCACGATGAAAGGTGAAAGCTGTGCTATCATGAACCAACCACTCCAAGTAGCTCAAACTCTGAATGTCTGAATGGAGAATAACAATGTCAAGAGAGACTGGAAGTGGAATTTAATTGACAAGATTATTACTGTCATTATATTATTGTTATGGGCTAATATTTATGAATTTTTACTTTGTCCTAGGCACTGTGCACTTTACATTCAGTTAATTATGACAATGATTTTATGAAAATATACTCTAGATGTTTTAATTTTACAGAAGAAACTAAGGCTCAGGAAGATTGCATATATCTCTAATTACCAACTATTAAGTAACTGAACTGAGATTTTATCCAGCCTTTGCTGTTCATCTTAACCAGATGCTGGCTGGTTAAAATTGAGTACTAAAGTAAGTCTTCTGTGAATGATATTTAGTTTCTAAGAACTATTAATGTCTGGTTATGGTGCCAGCTACTATGGTTTTCTTTTCTCTACTTGCCTTCCAAGATACAGGATATCCTGGAATTTAACTAGATTCACAATCTAATTTTTCAAAACAGCCTAAGTATAATCTGTAAACCTGTAAACTCAGTAGACCAGCAGCCTTTTTTTTTTTTCCTCTTGAACAGAGAAGCCGGATCTGAGCATACTTGGTTTTTGGAAAGGGACTGATTTCCTCCCTCATTAAATAGTTAAACGTGTTGTTTGGAGATTTACTTGGAATATTCTGTTGCATTCTCAGAGGAGTTTTGTAAGAAAGAGTTCAGATTTCTCCCTTATTCCATGATTTTTACCTGCCAGCCTCTCAAAAGGAGAAATCATTGATCTTCAAAAATAAGCAAAGATTATCTTTAGTTCCTTAGTTATTTTTTAAAAAGAAAGAAAAACAGTTCAGTTTTATATAATATGTGGACAGAGGGAGTACTTACATGTTTGTCCTGGAAATGGGCAGCATTCCCATTCCTATACCTTGTGTATCTAGATAACTGTTAGTATTGCTGTTGCTGAGTCACTGTAAGATCTTGAAGAATCTTTGGAATTATTGCAGAACATCTTGTTAATATAGTACTCTCTATATCTTATGACATTGGTACAATTTTACTTGATAATCTGCATAAGTTCCAACATTTATTTAACAGTTTTCTTCCAATCTTAGATGAAAAGGGAGCTTCTCCACTGCAGTTATCAGTGGAGCCAGCTTTGCTGTTTTTTGACTGTGAAGGTGCATATAATCAAACTCATTTTTGGTAAGGACAGAGAGGAGGAGCTCTCCCTAAGATTTTTTCAGTGCATTTTCTATTCTTAAAATTATGTTACAACCTTGACATTTTCCCTCCATCAGTGCCTGTTCTGTGTGGGAGGCAGCTGAAGTCAGTGTATAATTATTTCTTGCAGGGAGATTAATGACTCTGGCCTTTCTTTATTCTCTCCAGTCCTGTTTCTGTGTCACCTGCCTATCAGCACTCAGATCCCTAATAGGTGCTATTAGACTAATACCTGAAGGTAAATTGAAAAGAAGTATTTATTAATTTTTTGAGACTAGGTTTCACTATTTTTGCCCGTGGAACTGCAGGCTCATGTTGCCCAGGGTACCAAACTCAGCAATCCCCAGACTCAGCTTCCCAGGTAGCTGGGATTACAGGCGCGTGCCACCACGCCCAACTATTTTTTGGGACTAGGTATCACTGTGTTGCCCCGAGCGGGACTCGAACCGTGATTCCCTAGCCCTGGCCGCTTCATAGGCTGAAGCTTACAGGCATGAGCCACTGTGCCTGGCTGAAAAGAAGTATTATTAAAAGATAAAGAACATGAACTTTTGGAAAACTTCGAGACTTCCACCTTTAAGCTGTCTGTAAATCTCTTTTCAGGTTTTTGTTTGGTTTTGTTGTTATTTCCTCTTCATTCAGCTGAGCTCCAGGAGCTCATGGTGGTACTTCTTAGCATTTCAGAGGGAGAATTGGTCCGGCTTTTATTGTTGTTTTTATGTCACTAAGGAATTTAATGATCCCAACTTTTTCCTATTCTTTTTCCCCCCCTACTTTCACCAGTCTTCTGACAATCCTACTTTTGTTGGAAAAGTTGGCAAAATGAATCCTTTTCTGATTTTTAGCCTCACCTGGAGGGTGATAAATGGAACTTTGCTCAGATGAGTATAAAATATGAAATCCCATAAACTACCTAGGTTATTAGATGAATATCACAGAGCTGCTTATTATGCACTATGGCTTAACATAGATAATAGATATGACCAAATGATAATTAGCTTCTAGAGCTTCTGGAGCTTTAAATTAAACATTAGTGTGCTGCTCTGTTATCTCCTTAAATTTTTGTTATAACATAGAAGGAACTGAATCATTCTAAACCAGTAAGTGATTCCTTCTTTCCACTCCCCAAATCTTTTAACTAATTGAAAGAATAGCATCGTCTTTACACTAACATACATCATAAACTATTTAGTGACTTTGATCAGTGAGGGCGGTTTGGTGTAGATGTTAAATAGCTATTCATATATCAGTTCTGTTATTCTTAGTGATCAGGTCAACTAATTAAGTATGTTTCTTCTCTTCCTTTCAGTTTTATAGCAGAATTTAATTTGGCAAACTGCTTCAAATGAAGCGGTGATTTTTCTGACCTTTCTCTTCGATGTTGTTTTCTGGATCCGTCAGTGTAGAATTGGGCGCATGGCCAGCAGCACTGAATAACCTAACAAGAAATGAAACAACTTCCAGGGGGAAAAAAATTGTCCTTGGTGGGAGGGAAGGAGTAAGAAGGGGGTTGGGGAAAGAGGGAAAGCAAAAGAGAAAAAGTATGAGAAAAAATGTATACTGGAACAGGTTGCCAACAGGACATGCTCAACCAAGGTAATCAGGAAGTTCGCAGGACAGGTCTAGAAGGTTTTTAAGATAATCTTTATCAAACAAAGAGGGAGAGGGCTTTGCAGAAATTTCTCCTGCTAGTAGACGCAAGGATAGAAAAGGAGTTTACCTCTATGAAATAGCTTCTGTCTCAGTTCTTCTCTAAGAGAAAAACAGAGAAACAGCTAAGACAAGAGTAAAGAGAGATGACCCATATACTTTGTCCCTAATCATTCCTTTCTTCTTAGTAACTATCAAGAGTAAAATCTTTAAGAGACTTTCTTTCCAAAAAGTTATGAACCAATTTCTTAGAGGATTCCCGAATGGGTTTAATCACATCCAGCTTTGCACCATTATATGAGAGTAGTCACAGTTGTGTTCATAAGAGTAGAAAGAGGGAGTACAACTTACTTTTGTGTATGTTATTTTTGACTTCAAGTCTTTGTATAGACGTTTTAAAGGCCCTTGGACAATCTTCCAAGGTTTCCAGATTAAGTTATGTATTTGATTTGATTTTCAAACTGTTCTGATAGAATTCCATAGATTGTCTTCTACTTTTATTAAATTTTATGAAAAAGGTGGCATGAAAGAAGTATAGGGAGCCAGGCATGTTGGTGCGCACCTATTGTCCAAGCGCTGGGAGGCAAGAGGTTTGGGATCCCTTGTTCACAGGTTTGAGACTACCCTGGGCAACATAGTGAGACCTGGTCTCGAAAAAGCTGCTGGGCACTGTGGCGGGCGCCTGTATTCCCATTTACCTGGGAGGCTGAGGCTGGGGATGGCTTGAGTCAGCGGTCCCCCCGGGCAACATAGACATAGTCTCAAAAAAAAAAAAAAAAAAAGGTATAGGGAGGGAGGGAGAGAGTGTCAAGAAAATAAAGATAATGTTTTGGCAGCTCCTGAATTAATCAGAACCAGTGATTCTTGACAGTGATGATCAGCAAATAGCAGTGACTTTCTAAATCAAGAAGTCAGCTAACTGCAGAGATGGAAGCAGTACTCACATCTCAGCTTCTAGAGTAGCATTCAAAGCTAGGAGGGTGTGAATGTGTTAGGGAGGAAAGGAAGCCAGATATATTATAGGTAGAGTGGTCATCATGCAGTATACTACTATTTCAGAACCAGAGTTCTGTTAACAGAGCTATCCAGCAGCTTGGACTGTGGATACGTGTGTGTGTTGAAGGAGTACATTCAACCTGGACTAAATAAATTCTTTCATGAGGGGAAGAGAATCCCAGTCTTTGATTCATTTGTGTAGGTCTTCTGGTTGATATCATACTAAATTTTAAGAGAAGATCGGTCAGTCTATATATTGACTACCTATATACAATATTCTATGTTTAGTTAGAATTTGGGACTATAGATTCAGAGAGTTGCTGCTTGAGAGCTTGTTTGGAGGTTCTAGCAGGAGAGCACACCCCCTTATATACCCTTGACCAAAGTATGGTCTGTCTCTATTCTGGGAAGGCCATCCTCTCTGAGCACGCAGCTTCAGGAGGGAAACACATGGAATGGTGAGGGAAGAAGAGGACACCTGCCTAGTCAGCCAGATCAACTGAATCAACCCTGGCAATCAATGGGGTGACAGATGTCGCAACCAGATCCCCCTCACACCCAGAGTTGCTACTTTATTTATTTATTTTTTTTGAGATTAAGTCTCGCTGCTTTTGCCGGTGGAACCGCAGGCTCACGTTGCCCATGGTACCACAGACTCAAGCAGTCCCTAGCCTCAGCTTCCCAGGTAGCTGGAATTACAGGCACACGCCACCACGTGCAGCTATTTTTGGGGAGAACTATGTCTCACTATGTTGCCCAAGACAGGTCTCAAACCGCAATCCCCAGTCCCAACTGCAACTCCATAAGCTGTCGCTTACAGGCCCATACCACTGTACCCTGCAAGAGTTGCTATTTTATCAAAGTGATGTTAAGATTTCAAGAGTTAAAGTAAGATCAACCTTTTTACTGTCTTTTTTTTTTTCCAATAAAATGGCTTCTTTTTTTCTTTGTTTTTAATCTGTTACCACTTCTAACTCTAGATGTGTTATTTTCTTCTTGGCATCTAAAGTAATTGTATTCTAGTGAAAAGTCCTAGTTTTGGAGGTAGGCTAATGATGCAAGTATGTGACTATTTCTGTCTATGTATGTGTGGTAACTATAACTGCAGTCTGCTATGGATTGGTCTGCTTGGTAATAGCACCTGTTTCTTACAGATACATTTGATGTCAGAATCACACTTCAAAGTGTCATTCTCATTAACCAATTACTGCTACAATCTCTGAGAATTAGAAACCCCCATCAGTTTGCTCCTGGCCCTTTTAGAACTTTTAAGTAGATTTCCTTATAGTTAAAGATCAATTAAAGTTCTAATCATGCTGCAGAAGCATTCCTAGCATTTGGAATTTTATATATGATATTTAGTATATTACTTGTTGAATGATAGATTTAGTGGGAAGCTTAATGGTGGGAGTAGAACGTGCTCAGAAATTTGGCCATTTCTCTCTTACTAAGCTATGTGCTCTATTGAAATCTGGCCCTAATTCTGTTTCACTAAAGATTTTCAAATAAGACAAGATTATTTTACACACTTCTGTCCAAGCTCAGTTTATGAGAAAGATCATTAATAAGAAAAAAGCTTCTAACACAGGTTGTACTCACCTAAGCCACTAGATTTATAGTGGTATCATGAACTAGAACTTGAAAGGATGAACCTTACTCTGTACTCTGGTAGGAAAGGTTATAGAAGTAGGGAAATACAGAAGAATTACCTCTAACTGTTCTACTGCAACTCAGCTATTACTTTCTCTTTTCCCATAGATGGAGTCCCCTGTCTCTACACCAGCGGTGCTCCCACTGCACCTTTTAGTTCCAGTGGTCAGTAATGACATCTCGTCCCCCTGTGAGCAAATCATGGTTCGTACCCGATCAGTTGGAGTCAACACATGTGATGTGGCTTTAGCCACAGAGCCTGAGTGCTTGGGCCCCTGTGAACCTGGAACAAGTGTCAACCTTGAGGGCATCGTGTGGCAAGAAACAGAAGATGGTAAGTGCTGAAAGTGGTTTTTCCACCCCCTTCTTAGTCTGCTTCTATAGGGGAGCCAACGGGGTATTTATTAGAGTATGGAGTGACTGTTGCTTCCTGATAATACTTTTGCAGAGAATTACAGTAAAGCTTTTAGCAAAATCACTCAACTTCTAGAGATTACCAATACCAGTTTTAAAAATCAAGTAGCTCCCCTTCATAGTTGCTCAGTAGTGTTGGCCCAGGTTAATAAACCGTCATTTCATAGGTGCTGGATAGGTAGTTCAAACTTTGTCTATATTCTCTATATCCCTATCCTTTCATATAGGAAAATTCAAATATAAATGTACTTCTGGGTCAGGCTTGAAGGGAAAAAGTAATAAAAGGGCAGTTGTGGGAGTCAAGTAAATGGAGAATAGTCTCTGTTAAATTAACTTAGTGTTGGATCTTTGAAAACACAACTCTTGCCCCCCCCCTTTTTTTTTTAACACTTAGAGGTACAGACAACTCCTTTCTACTGGTTACCCAGCCACACACACCACTTCATGCATCTGTCATTTAGTACAGATTTTTAGGCCAAGACAACAGGGAAATGTTTACATGGTCTTGTTTTGAGGCATCCACTAGGCAGTTGGCTCACTGTAGGGTGCTGCTGCCCAAAATTACCAGCCAGTTTCTTTTCTTTTTTTTCCCCCAGCCAGTTTTCTTGTATGTTCCATTTGCTCCTGAGAACAGTATCTCTTCTGTTTTGAAAGTTCATAAACCTAAAATGTGACTGGAACTTAACCAGATATTTCAGATCCCTTGGTACCATCTGTAGCAATCTGATTTCAACACATACATTCTTTTTTATAAAAATCCAAGTCCTTGTTGTGTGGTTACAGAAACAGAACCTCAGGGTCCCATCAGGTCTCTGCATCAGTAACCAGATTGTCAAAGCATCTCCATTCTGAGGAATTTAGGGGCCCAGAGGAGCACAGCTAATTATCTCTGATTATCATAAGTTATCAGCTTGTGAAAATTCAGGTGTTTCGTTCTAATGAAAGTATCTCTAAATATTTCCTGTGATTCAGTATATATTTAAATGTACAGTAGCTACTGATGTGATACAGATTAAGAATTCTTGTCCCTGGCTCTCTCTCATCAGCAGTAAAGCTTCAACTTTCAGAATAACATCACTGATGAGGTTTTATTGTCTGACTGAGATCATAATGCAAAAAAGGGAAGAAAAAACCTTTTGTGTTAAGAGATAGAGGAATAAGTGACTCTTGATGTATATAAACAGATTACAATCTGGAAATTATAAATGACTATCCCTGATTTTTAAAATAATTTTGCCTGTGACTTATTGTCTGAAAAACCAGTCCATTGGAATGACAAACACATTTGGCCCTCAGTGCCACCAAGCAATCTTCTGGGCCTCAATATATTGAAGGTAGAAGACATCAATTTCCTGGCTACTTATTCTACCCAGCTTTATAGAGTGGTTTTTCTTCAAGAGCAAGGTGCTTTTCGTGTATGTGAACCTAATAAAAACTTCTCAAGAGAGCAAGGCTAATAACCCTTTCACCCACCTGAGAACAATGGACAGCTGCTTATCTGAGGATCCCTGTTTGCAAGATGTTAGGGGTATAGTGGGGATGTTAGCACAGACTTTTTTTTTCTTTCTGTGTAAATTATTTTCTCTAAAATATTCTTTGGTTGTCGCTGGCATCCTGTTACCAAATTCTCCTGCTACACTTTCAATCCACTCTGTACTTTATTTCATAGTACTTATCACTGTTGTAACATTGTGTTTATGTAATTGTATTTTTCTATTAATGTCTGTTTCTTCCACTATTTTAGAAGTTCTTTGAGCTCAAGGACTCTTATTTTATCACCATATTCACAACTCCTAACACCAGACACCTCAAAGCTATTTGAATGAATGCTTACATGTATGTCATTGTCGTTTCTGAATTCATGTGATTATCTAACAGACATTATAATATTGTTTGAGTTTGGAACCATGTCAAATACTTCCCAAAATTATATACCTTCTCTGAAACTGAGAATACTGCTTTCATTAGATTTGAGATAATTTTATTAAATGTGTAATATTTTTAGTTTTCATGCTGTTAATGTGGTATTTTTTCCCCCACTGATCATAACTGTTTCAGGACTCACCACCTTGCTTTTCTGCAATTGCATACTCTCCCTTCAGGACATTCTAGGGAGGCCTTCACCTAAATATGTCAGCTGGCAAGTGTCAGAATTGGAATCAAAGCTAATTCATACTCTTTTCATCTTTAGGTATCTGCAAAAGTTTATTTTCTGCAAATTCAAAACATCTAGTTTATTGAGTCATTCTTCAAGTTAATAAGAACTATATACAATACTTAAAAAAATTTTCATCTTGCCTTCTTGGCTTTCTGCCTGCTACCTGATTCATTTCTGTCATTCTCTTTGCCCAGCAAACTATCTTCAAACGAAAAAAAAAAAAACCCTACAGCTTAGCAAGAAGCTGTGAATGTTGGCTGAGAAGAATGAAGGGCCTTGAGATCTTTGTAGAACTGAACCACCGTGCTGAGAACAGGTGTAGGGGTTATGGCCTCAATTCTTCTGCTTTCTTTGCTTGCCTGTCCTGCAGTGTTACTTATTTCTTCCATAGCTCTTGCTGTGGAGACATTTTGAAGTCCTGCAGAGTAAATCTCTTTAAGCTGTTCTTAATTCAGCCAGTACTACAAAGATCCTTCTTTACTAAGCTCAACGTTAGGACTACTGAGAAGACCTGAATATAACCTTTGGGGGTCGGGGGTTTAAGTCTTATTCTTAGCACTTATTCAGAGGTCTGATTATACCTGATTGCATTTTTCCCTCCAGCTTACTTCAAATCAAAATACAAGTTTCCAGGTATATTCCTAATTCACTAGACTTAACCTTAACCCAGGGCCCTGGAAACAATGTATAAGAAATCTTAAGTCAGGCCACATACTTCTGAACCAAAATTTCTTAGTGATTTATGTGGTGTTTTAAAAAAGGCAAGAATGACTTCAGATAAGAACTCCAGGAGATACACTATAGATTCACTTTTTAAACAACAGTATTAAATGAAAGTCCTCACTAATGGTATATATACTTTGGCAAATGTACTTTCTGGAAAAAACTTGTGGTATAGAAGCACTACAGTGAAAAGCAGGACATCTTTATACTTCTGCCACTATCATTATGACCTTGGGCAAGTGGTCCCTTAACTTCTCTGGGCCTTCATTACCTCATCTCTTAAGTAGAGTTGAACTAGGTGACCAATAAGACTCTATCCAGCTTTAAAGTTGTGTTTGTGCCTCAAAATCAGCATGGATCAAGTACTACTTGACTATGGCATCTTGAAAATGAAGTTCCATAGTTTCATATACCAATCACAGAATGAAAACAGAACTATTAATACCAGTGATGAGATTTTATTATACAGTTACGGAGAATCATCTCATCAGAAAAGTGAAATTACTCACTGTTGCAGAAAAAGTGCACCTCCCATTTTTCAACTTCTGATCATAGGCTGACAAACCTATTGGCCTCTAGGTGGACCTAGTGCAGTTGGTGCCCTGTTCCCTTTCCCCAAAACAAGCAGCTATACCCACACTGTATTTTTCATTTACAATGTGGGCCATAATGGAGAAAACCAGAAATACTGAGTTAAGAGTGTTTAGATAGGCCAGAGTTGGTACCATGGCTTCACATACCACGCACCAGGCTCTTTAATAACTTCTTTATTGCAAATTTCCATACTTAAAATAGAAGAAGAGTAAAACAGTGTGTGTCCCACCTAATCTTATTTTCAACAAGCTTTTCCAGATTAGGCACTTTAAGATTTATGTGTATTATCTCTTTGGTTATCCCTTTGCAAGAAAGGCCAGGAAATGTAGCTTTTTTAGCTGAATAAATTCCTTCTCCAAACAAAATAGTCTTTTGCTAAGGGAGAAAGTGGCAGCTCTAGATATTCATGAGTAGCACTGCTGAGGTAGCATCACAACAGCCAGCTGCAGCAGCAATCCAGAAGTGGGGCTAGGCAGCACAGGGGGCAGCAGCAACAGGAGACAGCGCTAGACGTAGCTCGAGCACAGACCAGTTGCACCAATCAGCAGGTAGTGCTGGAGGGTTTTTGCAGTAGCAGTAGCTCTTAGAAGTGGCACCAGAACTGGCAATTGATGATCTGAAATGGAGGTGGTGCTGGATGAGATTGTTCAAATTGGATATCTGAAAACAGGAACTGGTGCTATGCCAAGTGTGAATGTGTCAAATCTGTCTAGCCAGTTTTTATGGCTTTCATGGTCTTTTTACCACCCCCTACCTTCTACCTCCTCTCCTTGTGCTGAGGTTTCAAACTTGATTGGTGTGTTTTCAAAACTGGCACAGGTTTCAAAACTCAAACCCAACCATTGCCCAAAACCTGCCCTGTGCTAGGTGTGGCAGTAGACACAGGGAGTAAGGTAAAGGTAGGCATGTTTTCCCACAACCAGTTGCTAAAGGGGGCACCCTCAGAGGGGTCAGACATGCTCCTCTGCACCACTGAACCTGGTGCTGTGGAGCTCCTCTTACACTTCTAAAACTGATGTTAAGCTAGTATTTTGTTTCTACTAGAATTCTTAGCTGTCTTTTCTCCTTTATTGGACAATAAGATAAGGCAAGGAACTGCATTTTATATATAATTTTATTCCCAAGAACTTGTTCAGTCTACACACACACACACACACACACACACACACACAAATACAAATGATCAGTAAATATTTGTTAATAAAATTGATTGTGCCTTGCACCCACATGTTTCAGGCATATAGGTTAAAATGCTATGTGTGACCAAAAATAAAGAGAACTTTTTAATATACTTTTTTCTTTTTTTTCCGGGCTGGGTGGCACATGCCTGTAGTGGCAGCCTAGGAAGCTATGGCCGGGGCCAGGAATCACGGTTCGAGTCGGCATGTAGCGAGACCTAGTCCCAAAAAAATAGCTGGGTGTGGTGGCACGTGCCTGTAATCCCAGCTACCTGTGAAGCTGAGGCTGGGATTGCTTGAGTCTGTGGTTCCCCCAAAAATGTGAGCCTGCGGTCCCATGGGCAAAAATATCAAGACCTAGTCTCAGAAAAAAAAAGGCTTCCACCACTAATCTTTTAAAGTTACAGTTGACCCTTGAACAGTGCAGAGGTTCGGGTCACCAAACCTCTTGGATAGCTGAAAATTCAAGTATAAATTTGACTCCCTAAAAACTTTAACCATTAAACTTGCTGTTAACTGTAAGTTTTACTGATAATATAAACAGCACACAATTTGTGTTGCAAGTATTATGGGCCACATTCTTTTTTTTTTTTTTTTTTTTTGAGACTAGGTCTCGCTATTTTTGCCCGTGGAACCGCAGGCTCTCGTTGCCTGGGGTACCACGGACTCAAGCAATCCCCAGCCTCAGCTTCCCAAGTAGCTGGGATGACAGGCGTGTACCACCACGCCCAGCTGTATTTTTTGGAACTAGGTCTCGCTACGGGCCCCAGGCGGGACTCGAACCGCGATCCCTAGCCCCGGCCGCTTCATAGACTGAAGCTTACAAGCACGAACCACCGTGCCCGGCTATGGGCCACATTCTTAAACAATGTAAGCTAAAGAAAAAATTATATTGCTAAAACCATAAGGAAGAGATAATACATTTGCAGTGCTGTCCGGTATTTATTGGTATTGTAAATTTATATTTTCTGTTTACAAGAAAATTCTCATAAGTAGACTTGCATAGTTTAAACCTGTGTTGTTCGAGGGTTAACTGGTCTGGTGGAGAAGAAGATGTCTTTTTTTTTTTTTTTGAGACTAGGTCTCACTAGTCTCGCTATTTTGCCCATGGAGCCGCAGGCTTACATTGCCCAGGGTACCACAGACTCAAGCAATCCCCAGCCTCAGCATCCCAGATAGCTGGGATTCCTAGATAGCTGGGAGGCGCATGCCACCACACCCAGCTATAATTTTTTTGGAACAAGGTCTCACTACATGCCCGTCAGGATTCGAACTGTGATCCCTGGCCCTGGTCACAGCTTCCTAGGCTGCCACTTACAGGCATGTGCCACCATGCCCAGCCAGGAAGTCTTCAATTTTACACTCATTATAGTATATGTCCAAGCAATCTCTGATCTCCACATCAGAGAATATTTTATTCCAACTACGAGTGTCTGGAAGTGTATGAAAAGAACTGTTTCAAAGAATAATAGTAGTAAGAAGAAATATCTCAACCAGATTCAGGAGAGTAGGACTCTAGAATGGTTTGTACCATTAGCTGGCCCTGTGATCAGGTCTAAGTCTCTTAGCTTCTCCTGGTCTTAGGTTTCTAATTTATTTAAAGGGGAGGGGGTTAACTTTAGACTAGCCCTGCACTGTCTAGTAGAACTTTTTACGATGGAAATATGTTCTCCAAAATGGCAATTTAGTCATGTGCACCTGAAATGTGGCAAAAAGAACTGAGGAATTTTTAATAGTCACTGGTAGCTCATGGTTTAATGTATCATATATATAGCACAGGGGCCAGGTGATCTTTATATATATTCTGAAAGCATATATGTACTCTGAAATGGAAAGAAGAATTGTGTGGGAGGATGGAGGAGAGAGAAGGAAGGTAACAACTAGCTGACATTTGCACAGATCTAAGGTGTCTCCTGTACACTTTGGCCAGTGTCTGGGGAAACATTTGGCCCTGCTTCAGCCTCTTGTATTTGACCCCTGTGCTTTGGTCTATGGGTTGCAGTTTGCTTAGCAGGAAATTAGTTTGCCTGTGATAGCTCTACTGAGAACTTGCCTCAGAAGTTCTTTATCCTTATGGCACATAACAGCTTTGTGTGTGGGTCTTTATCCATCCCACTAAAAAGAAGGTAAAACTCAGTAACAAGCAGGGAACCTAACTTACAAGGGATGGGAGGAGGGGAGTCCTTCCCACCTACAACAAAGCTACTTTCAAGACACATGAGTCTAAAATCTGGGCAACAAAACAAAGCAGAGAATTTAAATAAACTTACAAATGGGAGCAGCTGGCCCTTTAAATCTAGCCACTCATCAGGTTCATCCCAGCCTGCACAAAGGACCACACTAATTTAAAAAGAGGCAAGAATAGATTTACTCATTGAAAGACAAAATAGACAAGTGTCACTGAGGGTACAAGGTACCTCTTTACTTATCTTACCACATAGTTCAGGCTTAGTCCAAAAAGCTACACGTGGGTCCTTCTGCCAAGTGGGTCCACACAATGACCAGGCTGTCCCACCTTCAAGCCAAATGAAGCCAAGATGGAGTCATTAATCTTCCAAAGGCACAGCTATTCACTTCAAGCCAAGTGAAGAAACCAAGATGGTGTCATCCATCCTCCTCCAAAGACACAGCTAGCTTCAATCTAAAGCGACCCAGAACCACTCAGACATCAGACATCTCACAATGAAAACAGCAACAATCCATGTTCTCTTCAGGTCCAGACAATTCCCAAGCTTCACAATTTCTAAGTTAAAGCAAGTTTTCAAGTACCACATTTCCAATTCAGCTTACACAGGTTACAAGTTTCTCTGGCATGCTTCCCCAAGTCTCCTCAGTGGTCCAGGCTGGGGGATGGAAGCCCACAGTGTGGCTTCCATCCAAAGCCTCTTTGCTGCTCTCTACGCTCTCCCCTCTTCAACTCTCTCTCTCTTTAAATCCCCACCCCTTCCTCTGTTCCTCTCCCAAGAAACCTTGGCTTCCCTTCTCCAAGTCTCCACCCACCAGGGCACAATGGCTGCTATCTTAATGCAGTACTACCAGGCTGGGGTGATCACAAGTTGATCACAGCACCTCTATCAGGTCCAAGATGGTGACCTCCTTCTCCAAGCCTGAAGTGGAAAATTCAAAAGGAATCAAAAGTTCACCTGTCACTACAAACCTGAAGCATGTATCCAACACAAAGTCCAGTTTTCCAGCAAGCCTCCTCTCATCAGAAATACAAGTTTTCCAAGTCTTTGCCAGGTTCCAAAGTTTTGCTAATTTCCGAGCAAAAGCAAGTTTCCAAGTAACTTTTCCATTTCTACAGGTGGGCCAGATCCCAGGATGTCAGCAAAATGGCCCCTTCATCTAGTCTATCTCCTTTCCTGGCTATAGTCTAGTGGATGAGAGGCCCCAGTGGCAGTACTCCCCACAGGTTTACATTTTTTCCTACCAGACTCTACCCACAGTGCTTCTAACCAGTTTCCCAAGGAAAATGGCATTCTTCTATTTAGCTGAGTCATCCAGTATCAAAAGGGCTCTCCATTAATCCTCATTCATAAAAATAGTGACCTTGGTAGGTCAGTTTATTCTGTATAAGTCTAATAAAAAGTGTATTTGAACCATGCAGTATCTAACTTCAATATATGAAGTTGTGACCCCAACATGGGCAGTGTATTTGTTCATAAAATTTAGGCATTGCCATTAGCTGTGTCTGAAAAACAGAGGTAAAAGTAAAAGATGGCCTAAGCAGGGTTAGAGTATTTCCTCCTTT
Organism: Uropsilus gracilis; assembly: GCA_004024945.1. Taxonomy (NCBI): domain Eukaryota; kingdom Metazoa; phylum Chordata; class Mammalia; order Eulipotyphla; family Talpidae; genus Uropsilus; species Uropsilus gracilis. Next base: position 15,471 of record PVHY01024636.1, read on the forward strand.
TACTTTGTTGCAAATCCGATGGGAAAGAGAAAATGAATCACTAAGAGGGTGTGTAGAGGAAATTGGAACTCTGGTTTTGAGGAGGGAGAGAGAAGCTAAGAGAGGAGTAGAAACAGAGGAGGAGACACTTTTGGGGAGAGACATGAGAATGGTGGGCCGGTAGCCCAAGTGACCAGGCTGGGCAGAAGCCCCCTAGAAGAATGAGCTAATGGTGGCAAGGAGCCATGGTGAGGGAGTGGTCAGCAGAACAATAGCCAGTATGGAGAGTATGGCACCACAGTAAGGTGGCATGGAAAGGAGGTGGTACCTGGAGATGGCCAGGGATTTGGAAAGCTGATCTTTGCATCAGCATTTGGTGAGGAAGTCTAAAGTACGTTGGAGAAGCAGAGCAGCTCGGAACCTTGGAGAGAGAAGCAGCAAAGAGAAGACACTGGAGAAAGACTTGAAAGTGGGCAACCATGAAGGGCTTTTTACCTTCACTTTAAGGCATACAGGCCTGCTTCTCTCTCCGAAGCAGGCTACAAGCAGATTTTTTGCAACTACCTTTAACTTTAACTGGATACACCTATCTGCCTGCTTTTCTCTACAAAGCAGGCTACACACTCTTTATTAGCATTTTTACTGATTACCTTTACCACTGATATGCAAACATCAACTACCAGCTTTTCTCTGCTTTTTTTTCCCCTCTTTTAGACCTAAAAAGAAAAACTTTAAAACACAGTTTAAACTTTTTACTCATGGGTTTTTACCACCATCCCCAGCCTTTTTAACCAAAATACCAAACCAATGCAAGACTATCAGTGCAGACTAATTTATTTTTAACAAAGTGATTTTTTAATTACTACAAAAGAAAACATGTAAGACTCAGATTACTTTAACATTGTCTAAAACCTTTCTCAGCATTGTATAAAGTTCTTTTCCTAGATTGCCTAAATATCCTCAGTTTTTCAGTCCTGATCATCTCACCAATGTCTAGTCAGAGTCCATCTCCAGACGCTTGAAGGCATGTTTCTTTGGCTGCTCCCTTGGCTTGCTCCTCCTTGTCTTCCACGCTGTCTTCTCCATGTCACCTTTAGGTAGCAGGAACTCCATGGTGCCAAACCAGCAAAGTTCACTTTCTTCTCAGGCCTAACTTTTGCACGGCCTCTTTCAGACACAAATCAAACTAAGCAAAACAAACTCCAACACCGAGTTTAAATCTGCAAACTCCTTAACTGCATTTAGCACACATGCTGCCAGCCTGGGCCAGCCAAGGGTTGCAGGCCCTCGGTGGCCACATGGCCAAGCTCACATGACTCACATCTTTACAAGATGGCCGATTCCCATCTCTCCTCCACTGAACCTCTCTATCTCATCTCCATATTTGAATCTGAATTGAATCCTTTTTGTTTCCACACCCTTTATATATCTTGATTTCCCCACCTTCCAGGAAACCTGTTTTACCTTGACCATTTCACTTTCTCCCCCTGCATTTCCCTGAAGGGAAATTTCAGCTAAGATCATTCTCCCATTTTAGCATACCTGTCCTTGAAATCTGCAATCTTAAACAGGAGACAATGGGGGGGGGCACACCCTATCAGACTGAAATTTGCAAAGTCTTCAACTGGAATAGGGTGCAAAGGGGCCGAACCTTCCAATCCAAACAAGCCACAAGAAAAAAAAAGTGACACTTTTAAAATGTGAATTCTGCCACCCAGGTTCCCTCAGGTTTGTACCATCCAGGCATTCCAATTACCAGTCAAATACAATTTACCAACAGGATTTTATTGTCGGGAGCTGTGTGTGCTCTCATTACTGGCCTGTTTTGATAAAGCTGCTGAATGTTTGCTTAATTGGAAAATAATACCACCTTAAGGTGGAGTAGGTTTGGCCAAGACTTGAGCAATTTCAGGGGAAACTCCTTTGTTGTTTGTTGGTGACTATAAAAGTCTGGTTCAAAATAAACTCAGGGCCACAGTCCAGAGAGAGAGAGGCTGTGAGCCACTTCTGTTGGGGTCATCTTGACTTAATGTTAATCCTTACCCTCCCCACTTGGGACCATTCGATCATGTAGTGGCTGGCTTGCGACATTTTATTTACAGGGAAAATTAACAGGGAAAACAAAAAGTCCTTAAAGCTACAAATGGCCAATTATGTTATCCAGTCACCATTTTTGGTCCCCAAAACATGTGTCCATGATGGTGTCACTTTGCCCCTCCAAACCTGAGGTAGGCGCTTTGTAAAGTTCAGTTTTTCTCCAGTGTCTTCAACAAATGCTGATGCAAAAATTAGCTTTCCAAATCCCTGGCTATCTCCAGGTACCAGCTTTCTATGCCACCTTGCTGCGGTACCACATGCTCCACACCGGCTATTCTGCCAGCCACTCCCCCACTGAAATGGAGTCGAAAAGGAGGCAAAAGCCTCCAACTTACAAGCCACAGGTCCATATCACCTGCACATAGCAGTTACCACTCAAAATGCAGTTTAACAGGGTTTATTAGCAAGGGAGTTCAACAGGGAAAATGGAAAGTCCTTAAAGCCACAAGTGGCCGGTCATCTTACCCCAGTCACCATTTCAGTCCCAGTGGTCCCAAAGACAGTCTAAGATGGTGCCCCTTTGCCCCTCCAAGCCTGAGGGGTAGGCACTTCCGCAAAGTTCAGTCCTTTCTCCAGCGTCATCTCTCTTCTTTGCTCACCAATATTCTGCACTGCTCCACTACTTCAAGGTGCTTCAAACTTCCACAATTGCTGATGCACGAATCAGCTTTCCAAATTCCTGGCCACCTCTGGTACCAGCTTTATGGCTCCTCGTCACCTCCAGCTCACTCTTCCAGGGGGCTTCTGCCCCTTCAAGGCCCCATGCTTGAAGAACCCTGGAAGGTTCCATTCCTGCGTCCTCCTCCAGCTGGATACCTCTGCTCTTGCCTCCTCCAGGTGCCCAAAATCTCTCAGCTCCAGCTTCACTCAGTCCCACTCTTGCTCCTCTTTCTGCTTCTCATGCAAATCCTCCAGCTGCTTCCTCCAGCAGTTTTTAACTACCAGTTTTCAAGTGCCACGCCCCCAAGGGGGAAGGATAGTAGGAGGGGCCAACTGCCACAACTCAAGGGTGGGGAAGGGGCACCCAGTTTCACACCATGGCTCCTTGCCACCACCAGCTCATTTTTCCAGGGGGCTTCTGCCCAGCCTGGTCACTTGGGCTACCGGCCCACCATTCTCATGCCTCTCCTCTCTCCCAAAGTCTCTTCCTCTCTGTCTCTGCGCCCTGCGCCTCTTTTTTTATCTTCTCCTTCCTCAAATCCATAGCTCTAATTTCCTCTACACACCTTCTTGGTGATTACTTTTCTCTTCCCTACCTGGGATTTGTAACAAAATAAAAGTGATAGGGTGTGCCCCCCCCATTGTCTCCTGTTTAAGATTGCAGGTTTCAAGGACAGGTAATGTTAAAATGGGAAAATGACCTTAGCTGGAATTTTCCTTCAGGGGGATGCAGGGGGAAGAAAGAAGTGTAACAGATTTCCTGGAAGGCGGGAAATCAGGGTATATAAAGGGTGTGCAAACAAAGAGAAGGATTCCATTCGATTGTATGCAGATTCGAATATGGAGACTGGATAGAGAGAGAGGTTCAGTGGAGGAGAGATGGGAATCGGCCATCTTGTAAAGATGTGAGCCATGTGAGCTTGGCCATGTGGTCACCGAGGGCCTTCAACCCTCGACTGGCCCAGGCTGGCAGCATGTGTGCTGAAAGCAGTTAAGGAGTTTGCAGATTTGAACTCCGTGTTGGAGTTTGCTTTGCTGAGTTTGATTTGTGTCTGAAAGAGGCCGTGCAAAAGTTAGGCCTGAGAAAAAAGTGAACTTTGCTGGTTTGGCACCATGGAGTTTCTGCTACCTGAACGTGACAAGGAGAAGACAGCGTGGAAGACAACGAGGAACATTCAAAGGA
>PVHY01024637.1:0-19383 GCA_004024945.1 Uropsilus gracilis
GGGGGGGGGGGGAGGAGGGAAGGAGGGAGGGGCTTGACTGCCTGTTCAAGGGAAAAAACTGAACTCGGAACTGGCTGGTGGCTACGCAGCTCACAAACGCGCTAGCCCTTGGTTGCTCATCTCTTCACACTCACTGTGTCCTCGGGTTACAACACCACGGCTTCAGGGGTGCCGGGAGCACTTCCTCAGCTCCAGCCCCCTCGGGCCCCAGCAGGAGACCTCAAGGGGGGCCTCCAGCCCCTCTTGGGTGCACTTCCTGCCATCTCCCGGGTCCGGCTTTCTGCCAGCCCAATGCCACCCCACAGCAGAGCAGCTCTGGGTCCCTTCCGGCCACCTGCCATCCCCGTGCAGCTGGACCAGTTCCTGCAGCCGCCGGGAGCTGCTGCATCCGCCTGGAAGGTGCCACCTCCCGCAGGTACAGGTGCCGCCGGTGCCGGTGCCACCGTCACCGCCAGTGCTGGTGCCACTGCCATCGAGCGAGTGCCACCCACACTGCCAGCGCCGGGCTCACCGCCTCTGCCACCGCTGCTGCTGTGTGCCGTAGCCACCGCCCAGCCGGCCCACACCACGCCGGCGGCCAGGAGTCAGGGGCTTTCAGGCAGGCATGGTCAGGCCCCGGCTACCTGGAGGCCGACGGGGGAAGGACCGAGGGACAGCGAAGTGCTCATAGCCCGTCTAGGCCACGTGAAACGTCACGCTGTCCTCTCGGGTGCTCGCTGCCTCACACAAATGGATGCCTGGAAAGCCCCTGATTCCGCAGGCATCTCAGACTCACGGGTGGGGAGGTTGGGGGGCAGTGGAGGCCCCCAGGACCTGCTCCCCTCTGCCCCCGCCGGCCCTCTTCCCTCCAGAGTACTTGGCATTGCCCCCAGGGCTCTGCTCTGCTGCCAGGAGGCTCGGGGACCCCCCGCTGCGGCTCACGTCTCCCAGGCGAAGCGACCTCATCCCGGACGTTGCCCTGCTTCCCCTTCAGTCCTGCGACGCGGCTGAGTCATTCTTGTCAACTGTCTTGCCTGTCCAGCAGCCCCTCTGGGAGGAAGACGGGGTCAGAAACTGAGAGGAGACAGAGCGAGGAACCGGCTGAGAACTTAGGCGCACACAGCTCAGAAAGAAGGCCCACTGCCAAAAGTGGTCTGTTTCAGCGGGGCTATTTTTCTGGAGATTTCCAACAAGCCATGCGACAGGGTCGCGGCAGGTGCGAACAGCTGGCATGGGCAGCTCCCCTGAGCGCAGATTCCAAAGTAACCTCCCCTCGTGCTCGGCGTGGAAGGAGGGCACCCAGCGTAGACAGAAGGGAAAACACGGCCGGCAGCTCAGCCTGGGCCCGAGAGCGTTGAGGGCCCCTCAGCCACCCGGGCCTGCATCATCTTCAGCCCAGAACTCCTTCCAAAAGGACCGCGTCTCCCGCTGCTCGGGGGGCTGAGGGGCTGTAAGACCAACTCATGCCAAGGCAGGAATGCTGACTTCACGCTTCACAGTCAGGGGGGCACGTCACTCCAAAGGCAGGATCGCCTACATGTTCCGTGAGGCCGGTACAACGTGAAGGGAGAGGAGCCCCTCATTCTCAGCAACTTCAAGAAGGAGCCAGCAAGCATGAGGCCTGCGTGAGCTCAGAGGTGGCACCTGCCAGCCACCCCCCCCCCACCCGGGAACGCTGGGATGCACGTGGACACGCAGGGCAGGACTTGGAAGTCAGGCTTCACGGCAGCCACAAGTCCCTTGGTTCGCGGAGGAACGCGAGAAACGGGCGAAGGTGCGAAAATGGAAAGAGGCGGCGTCCAAGTCTGTCCCGCTCCTGTGGCGCCCAGGCTTGGGCAGTCGCCGTGTCCGCTCTCACCGCGCAGCCGTCCACGTTGCGCTGCGCACTTTGAGACGTTTGCAGGAGGCGGTGAGGCTGCAAACAGCACAGCCCAGTGAGCGTTTCCTGTGGTGCTCAGAGGCCTGGAGGGCCAGGGAGCCCCAGCGGGGAGTGGAGGCACCCCTGGGGTCACTGAATTACTTCAGAAGAAGCAACGAGAACCAGACGCTGTTCACGTGTCAGCATCTAATCCTATGGGAGGGAACCCATCCTCATCTGGGTACACGCACGACCCACCCGGTGCCAAGGGACGCCGGCCATAGATGTATGTCAACGACACAAGAACTCCACCCTGTGTGCAAGAGTGCGTGCCTGGACCCCAAAGGGGAAAGCAGCTTTCTGCCCCCGGATCGGCTGTGCCGGAACCTCCCACAGCTTTCCAGAGCCCGTGGTGCCTCTTAGCTCTGGCGTCTGGCTTTGGGCCGTGGCTTCTCTGTGTACCGCAGGGAGGGGTATGTGGTGCATCGTCCTGTCCTTTACCTAGCACCCAGGGCAGCGCAGCCGGCGTGGAGACTTTGGCGCTTCGGCAGAGCACAAGACCCACGCGCACCTCCGGGGACCAGCTCAGGCTGAGGAACGAGGAAACACGTTGGACGAGGCCCTGGGACACAGCCCACGGGAAGCCTCAAGAACGCCTCGCTAGCTAGGCACTCTCCTCCTTCAAAGACCTGTCCGATTTCATGTGACGGGACCGCAGGCTGCTGAGAGGGCTGTTTCCAGAAGCATCTGCACCAAGACGCAGGCTGTCTCGTCCACGCTGCAAGAACGTGATGAATGCGGAACACAGACTCAGCCTTCAGTGTCAGAGACCGCAGGGCACACATGTTCCTCCAGGCTGCAAGCGATCGGCTGCCTCTCTCCCTGTCCTTACACACACATGTGCGTGCAGGTGAACCGATGTATATATACCTACCTGAATATGCATGGAGTTTTCTATCTGTATGTGTATAAAACAGACACAAACATGGATGCATATATTGGAAACGAGTATGAGATGTACATTTCAATGCAAATACATAAAGAGAGTAAGCGAGAACACACACACACGTCAGTGTGAAGCATTCCATCCAGGGCATGAAGTTCAACCAACATCTGGAGCCGCTGCCACCAGCGGGCCCTACCCCAGGCAACAGGACACAATGGTAGACAAGAGCTCACCCTCCAGAGCGGGGACAGACAGAACCAGACACCTCTCTCTCTCCACCTGGCAGCCACCAACAATGGGGGGGAGGCAAGTTTGGCTTAGGGGTTCCAGATCGAGGGTGGTAACCACTCAAGTCTGCTGGCCAGACTCAGATCTGCTTCTACCCCCTTCAAGCCACATGACCCACCACACATCTTGAGCCTCAAGAGTCCGTTGTAAAGCATCACAGCAGCAGCTGCCTGGCAGCCTGGGGAGGAGCGCATGCTACGTCAGCCCGTGCAACGGCTGGCACACAGGAGGCACTCCATAAAAGGTAGTTTTTATCTTCACCGTCACTACTCCCGCTGCGAAGAGTGTGAGGTTTGTAAAAGAAGAGGAAAGGTCAGTCTAAATGGGGGTGATGGGAGAAACACCGAGGAAGAGGTGTTGCGAGGAGCAGGTGTTCTTCAGGAAGGAGCCGGGGGAAAGGTGTTCTAAGGACGCGAATGCTCATGTTCAAAGGCCCTGCGGCGGAGAACAGACGCCAGCAGACGGGACAACCAGGCTGAGGAGTCAAGGTCAAAGAGAAGCCGGAGCCAGATGTGAATGGCCTTAAACACTGCAAAGCCTCAAACGGCGTAAGAGCAAAGTCAGCTCTGCCGTTCAGAGAGGGGCGGGCAACATTGTGCAGAATGAGTCCACGCTGCCAGGTGGCGCCTACCTGGCCGACACTGCTGCGGTAGGAGATGCCACGACACCCCAGCTGAGCGCGGTTCACAGGCTCTTCCCTCCGTTCCCAAGTCCTCACGTTGTGTGTGTGTTTCAGTAGCTACTTGGCTGCTTTCTCGTGGCTGGGGTTGTGGCTGCAGAAGCGGCTCCTGGTCCAGACTGATGATTAAATAGTCATCCTTCCGAGTACAGGGAGAGTCTCACATCACCACTTCTCAGCAGTGTTGAGAGCAGGGAGAAAGCATCTGCTCACAAAGCATGCACGCGCCATGGGGGATCTGCGGCCAGACGGAGACTCGGAGCTGGGCTGGAGCTCCGGTGGGTCACAGGCAAGGCAAGACGGGAGGGTTCTGGAGCTCAAAGTGAAGTCATGTTCGAGGGGACAGCCGTCCCGGTCAACAAAAGAGGTCACTGACAGAGGACAAAGAACAGGGGCCGTGGCTCGAGCAGGACGGGAAAAGTAGGAGAGGAGCCAAACGCACAGCAAACCTTCGAAGGGGCTTTAGTGACGAAGGAGGTAGTTGGAGAGAAAAGCTGCAGACGGGCGCTCCACGGGCCAAGGCCCAGGTCAGCCCGCAAGTCAATTCTGTTCATTCTCTTTGTCTGAAGATGCGCTGGGCACTCTGCGTGCCAGCTCTGGGCAGGGCAGAGCCGGTTGGTGTCCAGATTCCGATTTCCTCAAACGGCTCCCCTTCCAGCTCGTGGCGAGAAAAGCCGAGACCACAGAGCAGTGGAAGGAGTCGGGACACAGGATGAGGGCCAGGGACCCCACGAGACCAGCACTGCCCCACCCCAGCATGCCTACACGCACCGCCTCCTGACGCCTCACAACATTCCGAGGCCAGACTTGACAGGCAGAATAGCTGGTCTTTCTGGCCCAGTTATCGCTGCGCCATCTTAGAGAAAAGAGAGCCAGCCAGCGAGTCAGGGGTCCCCGGACAAGAAAAGGAAACAAAGCCTCCAAGTCCCAGACACCCAGCACTTCGGCTTCCCTCCTCCTTCCAGAACTGCTGCTTGGGGTGTGGGTTCAGATTTTCTCAAAACAAACAAGGCTTTTCCCCCAGGTCATGTGTTTCCTCAGCCCGGCGCTTCCTCCAGAGACTCGCGTGCTGACCCCTCCCTGCCTCGCCTGCTTCCTGCTACTGTGCTTGCGGTTGGAGGTGCCTGTGGGTGCACACGCTGGGAGGTCACCTCAGGAGAGGCACCACCAGACCCATAGGACCTGCCTGCTGAACCCCAAATCCTGGCCCAGACAGCCTATCACTGCAGCGTATGGCCTCTTTGGGCCCTGCTGCCGCCACAACCTGGGGCAGTGGGGGAGGCAGCACAGGCAGGAAGGAGGCATAAGGGAAGGAGGAGATGAAGGATTCAGGGAAGGCAGGAAGCAGAAAATGAAAAGTAGTAAAAAATAAAATCACCAGGTGGCGTGTTGCTACAGAACACTGCCAACCCGAGGGGCTATTTCACATATTTTATGGGGAACTGAGGCAGTCAGAAAATACTGTAGGAACAAAACAGACGTGAAAAGAATGGGCTCTCTAAGTCACTTGTGTTTTTGCATTCAATTTTCCTCTAGAAAAGTCAAACAATGAACTATTTACTGAACATCTACTACATGACAGGGACTCCGCGTCTGACTAAACATCATAGGATTTCCTTTCATTCTTTCCTCTTTCAAGTACTGAAAGCATTGACTGGGGCGTACTGGCTGTTTTCCCTTCCAGCGACGCTGACATTATTATCAGGACTGTTTTCAGAAGCCCCGAGCCACAATGCCACTCAGGGTTTTCTGGTGCTTTCGGTTTTGTTTTGTTGTCTTTGTTTTCTTTCTACTATTGTTTCTCCACCTAAAACTTTCCTTTTCTTTTCCCTACTCTCTGATTTTCAGTGGGGGGAGAGGAGTGGATCGAGCATCTGGAGGCTGAGACCACTTGAAATGTCTGGACCAGGGATTGCTAATGACCTCCCAGAGATAACCCAAATTGCTGATTTAGCAAAGCCCATTCTTGACCTTGACACAAGACAAGACAGGCAAAGGGGAAGGCCTTGTGAGGGAGCAGAGAAAGAAAAAGGATCATAGAGGCGCTCAGATTCCACTCAGCCCCTCCCCCATTCAGCCAACACCTGGCTGAGTTGGAAAACATGACCGGCCCACCCTTCCCATTGGCACCAATTGAAGCTGTCAGCTCTCGGCTTGTCACCAGTTGCACTGGGAGGCCCCGGGCAGCCACAAGAGCCCTAATTAGGCAGAAATGACACTTCTACAACTGACCTGCCAGGACCTTTGGCAAACCATTTAACATCATTAGTTAACATATTTTAAAAGTGTGAATGTAAATGAACAGCCAGTGGCTTTCAATGAAGTTTGCTGGTGGCATCTCCCCCTCCTCTCTGCTCTTTCTCTTTTTACATGAATAGTCCACTTGTTTTCCCCAGAACAGGAGGGAGGCGCCGGGGAAGAAGGGAGAGGAGGACCGGTCCTCTGAGAGGACAGACATGTAAAAGCAGAAGGGCACTCAGGGGAGTGGAGACATGGCTTCCAGCCTTAGCACAGGTCCCAAGAGACACCAGCCCCAGGCAGAGACAGGCTAGGCCTGCACCAGTCCCTCTCCCGAGCCATATGTGAGCGGGGCCAGTGGTCATTCCAGGCTTTGGGTAGGTGGACAAGGATTTCCTTTCTTGACCCATGAGAGCCTCTGCAAGAGGGGCACATCCGGGAGACAACCCAGGTCCCCTTCCAGGGTCCCGCAACAAAGCAAATACCACCTAACTCAAGTCGCAAAGCTTTGAGTTTCCCAACGTAAACAGATGCTGTCCAGAGGCTAGGGTAACCTGCGGTGCCCAGCAGCGTCCCATGCAGAGCAACAATGTACGTTCCTTAATGTAAAAGCACTTCGCTGCTGAAAATGGTTACCCATCACCGGACCCCGAAGGCGTCTGAATCTCTGTGCTGGCGGAGGGTTTTGTGACAAGGGCTCCATGAGCGAGAGGCAGCCTGGGGAAGCGGTCGCAGCCCCAAGGCGGTGCCCGCACGTTCTCCCCGCGTTCGGAGCCCACGGGTGCTGGTGGTGGATCAACCAGCGTCTGATGTGCGAGGCCCGAGTCCCAAGACCGAGTCTCTCTGGAAGACCCGCGTCTTCAGACAGGTGTGATACTTACACAAACGAGCTCATTTCCTACCTGAAGCGGCTATTTCCCACCTTGAATCACACTTCATTTTGCTCTTTGCTGTGCACCCACAGAATCCGTACACACCAACACTCTCCATCTGCGGGAGGGGAGGAAAGAGTTTCGCTGTGAAAATGTCACTGTCCGTCCCCGTGTCACTGTCGGCGCGCTCGTGTGGCTGATGGCCGGCGGGTAGCGCCTCCATAGGCCGCGGGCACCCACCGGGCACCCATGGGGCCATGGCCGTGGGGTTCAGGGGTGCAGCAGGGGGGCCCGGGTCCTGGCGGCCTCAGCACTTACCACCCATGCGATGTGTGGCCTGGGCAGGATGCTTAGCCCTGCGTCTCAGTGTTTTCATCTGGAAGACAGAGATAAGGCCTTCCTACCTGGCTGGAGGAGAGGAAGGCCGCAGCATCTCGAGGATGGAGGGTGCAGTGCGGCCGGAAGGAGCCGGCCAGCTTCCGGCCGCCATTTCCCTTCCAGACATGGAACTCGGGGCCTGTCTTCCGGTTTCCCAAGGCGCCTGGACAAGCCAGGGCACCACCAGCACAGCCCGGGGCTCCCAGACGGCTACCTCTTCCCCAGCACCGCAAGAAAAAGCGCTGGGGAGCCCTGGGGACACCTAAAACCATCCATGCCTTGGCCGCCAGCCTGCAGGTTCCTAGACGGGAGGGAGAGGGAAGCACTTCCGGTTCGTCCCGGATTTCCGGGAGTCCGGGACGAACAGTACCGGGACATAGCAGATGCGCAACTATGTCCGTCGAGGTGAGGGTCCCGGCCAGGCCCCAGTCCCGGCGCAGAACTGGGGGGCCGGGACAGGTGCAGGCAGCTGGGACCTGCGCTCGAACAGCCCCGCATGCCCCTGAATTAAAGATGAGCAGATTCAAGCATGTGATGCGTGCCTGCGAGGCGTCGTGAGAGGAAGGCATAGAAAGCCATCTTAGTTTGGGGCAAAAAGACTGAAAATACTGGGAAACGGCCTTTAATAACAGTAAATGGGGCAGGGAGAGAAAAGCTGGTCGTGATGGTGCATTTAGTGCTTTTAAGCTAAATACCTCAGCATATTAAGCAAATAGAGAAAAGCCAGCTAGAAGATGTCAGCAAATTGAACCCAACACGGCTCAGAAAGCCGATAGGCGGTGTCTGGCTTTGACCCCTGTTCTCGTCACATGGCCAGGCTGCCAGGCTGCGCCTGTTGTTTAGTATTGCTTCTTCCCTCCAGCTGCGGGCCTTATTGAAAAGCCCTTGCTCCCTGCCTGGTTTTGGCACATTTTCTGCAGGTGCCTCCTACTGTGGCCACAATGGGCTGTGAAGGAGGTTTAGACCTGTCAACAGCTACAGGGGAGGGGGTGGCAGCCTGGAGGGAGCACAGTCATTGTTTTAAAGGGCCAGTGACATGGTGTGCCCCCCCCCCCCAGCCTCCAGCCCCGCGCACCTGCTAATGAGATGAATCCTTTCTGCCACTCGCTCTCCCTTTCTTCCTTTAATGATTTAACTTGATCGCTTGGGTTCCTTTCTGGAAGGGGAATTGCTCCATTGATCATATAAAGTAATTGCCTGTAAAACATTGCTCCCCAACAACTACTACCTTCCTGGCTGAAAATGTCACCGCAATTGAAAAGCTCTCAGCTCAGCTCAAGAATGAAGCTGCTCAAAAGATCAGGCTTTGCCTCTGTCCTCTGTCGTCGTCCCCCCCCCAGCTCTCCCGTCTTCCAGAGTGACAAGTTTTTCGTTGTGATGAATGAACGTTAAGACCGAGAATTTCGCTGCCTGTAGGAGAAGGGATGATTTGGGGACAAATTGTGAAAACCCAAACCAAAGCAACCAACAAGAATCCCTCAACCCTAACATTAGATGTTTTCCTTCAGGGAAGGAAATTATTTTCTTAAGTGCCCATATCGTTCTTGACTCAGGTCTTTGAAGGGATGCCACCCAGGTCCAAGTGTGGTTTGGGGAAGAATCTCATCCCTTTCACGTAAGAGGACGCGACATCTTTGTCTCAGAGGTGGCAGGGGCCTCGGTTTGGGAAGGGAATCGATGCTCTTGTTGTTTGAGATTTCCTGATCTCAGACAGCCCCCGGCCTGTCACTTGGCGGCAGCAGTGACACACTGAAAAAGGGCAGACGCACTTAAGGAGTTTCATGAATACTTTATTAATCATTACCACGCCAACAGGAGGGCATAATTCACCTGGGGGGGGGGAGGAGCTCAGAACTGTCAGTGGAAATAAACAGCTGTTGGTGACAGTTTCATTTTTCATGACAGGTGAAAACCTAGGTTTGCATCTGAATGGTGGGGGGGGAGTTTTTCCATTTCATTGGTGGGAAACTACGTGAGAAGCTGCCCCGTGACTAATTTAGGAGCAAAGCTGGAGAAGAACCACCAATGATGAGCAGTCTACGTCCATACCACCCTGAATGCACCTGATCTCATCCAAATGATGAGCCAAAAATATTCTTTTTGGTTGATGGCAAAGTAAGGGCAGTAGACATGCTTGCTGTCTATTTAGGGGAAAAAAAAGGACAAAGCTTCTACTTGCTTAGTTGACTAAATATAGAGAATGGACATACAGAAAGGCTGTTTACAAAGACAAAGTTGAAGAAGCCGTAGCTCTTTTGACGTCAGCATTTCCTGAAAGGTCGGAGTACAGGTGCCAAATGGCTAACAGGTGCCTAAAGCATGGGTTTATTCTCCTGGACTTTAGGCATTTGGGGTTTTAGGTGTTTAAATCTTTTCAGAGTGTCGGAACACACATGGCATTTAGTGAGGGAGAGCACACGTCACACCAAGAGGTGCTGTCTATAGTGAGATATGTTCTCACCTTATCTACCCATGTAGTGAAAAGACTCAAATTCTGTAAGATTAAATCCACCAAATAAACTGGTTCCTGGCGAGAGAGAATTATGTTGACAGTGTTCTGGTTTTGTTCCATTTGCTTAGACAGGGAGGTCTTTTCTTTCTTTTTTTCTTGGGGGGGGGGTCTATAAAATGAGGGTGTGGAACTGAATGACTCCCAAAGCTGCTTTCTTGATTTCCTTGTTGGTAAAAGTCAGTCTTACAAAGGCAAACCGACAGATGAGCAGTGAGCGTAATCACAGTTACTTTTAGCAGCTTGCTTAGGAGATGGGCAGTCAAGACAGAGTGAAAGTGGTTGAGTGACCCCTGAAGCCTGAGAGAGCCTGATGTCCAAGCTACAATCCCAGAACCCACCATGTAGAGCCTCACAGCGGGTGGCACATGGGAGGGTGGCACTGAGGGTGAGGGCGATGACGGGGGTTGGGCTGTTGCTGGGGTTTGGCTGTGCCCTCTGCATGAACCCCCTGAGCGGCAGTGGACAGGAACAGTGTTTTAACACCATTGCAAGTTATTTCTGAACGGGGAAAGAAAGGCCCTCTGCAGAGAAGAAACCAAGCCAAACCAGGTCACTATCAGTGGGAGGAATGTCAGCTCTGACACCAGCCGTGAGACTGGTAGCACCCTGTGTCCCCCTCTTTGGCTTACTGGGACGTGGTGCACAGATCTGCACTGAAGCTTAGCATCAAACAAATGGGGCTTCACCTCTTGTTCCTCGTGGAGATCTTCATGCATACTTTCAGCCCACCTGACTTCTCAAGGTAGAGACTGACCTTAGGTGACATTTGTTTGACCTTCATGTTAAGCATGCGTTGTAAAGATGCAGCGCGTTGCATCTGCAGATACAAGAAAGCATTTTCTAAAATGCCTCATTCCTGCGTCCATGCACACCTGACCAAGACAATATACTCAGCGATCAGAGACAGACCCCCCAGTTCAGAGGTGATTGTGCTGAAGGGCAAAAGCGGACATTCTTCATCATTCAGATTTGCAAACAGACTGAGGTGGTGACAGCCACAAACACTTCTCCCTCGATCTCTCCTTGCTTAGGGTTTCCATTTATTACCTCCACGCATCTCGCCCTCTAAAGATTCACACCCATAATATGACCATCCTTTATACTTAATCACAGAATCAATATCTGGCTGAAGGGGAACAGTAAGAGCACCTGGTGAAATGTTTGGAGCCCATCTGTAAGATGTGCTTAAAAATGATGACACTTTGAACTTGGCTTTATAGCTGCTGGATAAATACAGACCCACTGGCCAAGGAGAGACGAAGGCTTTGCCATGCTCTCCCCAGGCAGAATGCACAGGACCAATCAAAGGTGCATTTCAGCAACAGTGTTTGTGACTCAGTCACAGGCTATGCAAACCCCTCCCCTCTTCACTTTATGCCCCTCCCCCCCAGGAGCTCACGTCTGCTTTTTGTTTGTTTACATACAATTTTCTTAGAACTGCATGACACAAGGTTTCTTTTCTTCCAAAAAGCAGCACGCACTGGGTCACCCAGAGTGTCCCCATTCTGTTCTTCCAGCTTGACTGACAAAGGATCACAGCCCCTCTCCTCCTGTCTTGCCCTTGCCGAGTGGCAGCTGATTTTAAACCATCCCAGGCAAACAGGTGCCTTCAGCTGTCAGTGCAGGTACATCAAAAATAGAAGGATGCACGAGGGCATCCTGAAGTCTCCCTGGGAACGGACCCCCACAGGCAGAGTGGACATCTGAGCCACTGGTGACACGGACGCTCAGCCTGAACACTGCCGAGGACGGCATGTGAGCGTGTAACACCTCTGATCCACCAGCTAGGGCTGAGCCACGTGCCAAGCAGGATGGCGTTTTTTCTTAGCACTAGAGCGCAAAGGAGAGTGTGAAAAGTTCAAGGTGCGACCACAGGGAGCCAGGGCCAAGCAGCAGACAGAGGAGGACGGGAAAGCCTGATTTTCAGTTAAATAAATCAGTGATGTATGGTGGTTCCTTCTGTTTCCAGACAACAAATAATATTTGAAGTTAAAATCGATGGCAGATATAAATTAAAAGAGATCTTCTCCCTTTGAGTTCTTTGACTCTACAACTGCTTTTGCAGATTTACAATGATCTCAAAAAAAGAGAGAGAGATCTATATTCCAGCAGGGGTTTTATAAGAAACAGACAGAAGAAATTACTAATTAAACAGATAATATTGCTCTTGCAAAGGTCATAGTTCAGAACTCAAAGTGGTTGTATCTTCAACATAATAAAGTTCAGCATCATAAATGGGAAAATAATTCTTCTAAAGCTGACAAGTTGATAAACACACTATTTCCAACATCATGCTTGAAAATAAAAGCTCTGCTTTTGTGCTTCTTCTGTAAAACAGTCTTTGACTCTTACTCTACAGAAAAAAAGCCTCTGATTTTGTATTCTCAAAATTGGCACACGCACCTTATTTTTGCCTTCTAACCTGTCAGCTTGGCTATTTAAAAAAAAAAAAAAGAGGACAACATTTATGATGACGCCACCAAACAGGTCAGATCTACAAGTTAATAAAAAGCTGAACAAGTGCTGGGAAGGAATAATTTTATATCAAAGAGAAATCTGGCACCGGTTCTCTCAAACAGCAACTCTATTTTTGAAATGTTAGTGGCAGAAAAATTCTTCAGAGGGCACAGCTATTTGAGGTTTAACAGTGGTTCTTCATGAAACTCTCTGCCTGGTCAGTTTCTCCACCAGCATCTCCACTTCTTTATTTGCAAACTCCCACCAACAGTGTAAAGCCAGCATGCAAAAAGCCCGCCTGCCTCTGGGAGGGCTGGGTGTCCAGGGCAGATCAGGGATGTGCTAATACCTTGGCTGTTCTGAGTCAACTTGAATTTGTTCAAAAATCTTCGAGCAGCCGTTGCACATGTGCAGCATCTTTGGGAACCTGCTAACTCTGACAAGGACAGGGGGAGAGTCTGGACTCTGGATTATACCCATTGCCTCGTGGGCTAAATCTGCTGGCACAAGGAGGGAAGTACAGCCCAGGCAGGCCCCAGACACTTCTCTTCCAGCTCTCACTGTACCTCAGTTACTTATGTGAATAACTGAAAGTGCCTTCATACGAAATTATCCTGATGCACATCACGTCTTTGCTCCAGGGTGAGCACCACGGTGTTGGGCTCCCCTGCACTTCCTCCTCCCTCCTCTCTCCAGCTGGTAGCACCTCAAATTGACTCACAATGATTGTAGCCCCAAAAGGAAGGAGACATCATTAGCAACGGATTAAAATGATGTCCACTTTAGAAATACTATTTGAACCTTTCATTCTCTCATCGTGACTATTCTCCTTCAGGTATAAATGGAAAGTCTTTTCTGAGAAATGGATTCTAATCATTATTTCTTTTATTCTGTATCTCCCTAAGGTACTAAATGCACAGTTGCCAAATATAACGGGTGCATTATTTCAATAAGGGGTACCCCAGTACCCTTTGTTGATATACAACTCAGCGCATCAAAAAAAGCACCATACAGAAATTTAGGCTAACACATTATATCAGCACTGGAGAGCTGTCCACCTGTCACCTTATGGGACCTTAGAAATGCCAGGGCTCCAGTGACAATAATTCATCTATGATTGCCACGAAAGGATCACATTGAATCGACATTGAGGACCTTGCCTAGAATCATTCTGTACACTGGAAAATCCAGAGAATCTACTCCTCCCACATTACAATTCTTTAAGAAATCATTTTCACACCAACGGATAAGAATCCTATTTCTGCACCTGTAGCTAGATTAAATATATATATATATATATATATATATATATATATATATATATATATATATCCAAAGAGCTTTGGATATATATTCCCAAACTTCTGAAACTACAATTCCCAAACTTCTGCACCATGGGTAGCATTACTATAAGGCAAATCAAAGGGAAAAAAGGAAACAAGGACAACAAAAAAAAATCCTCCAATTGGCCAACAACAAATGTAAAGAGACACGTGCTGAATTTTTAACAAGGGAGTTCTTTCACCTCCCCACCCTACCTGCTGCCATTTTCTTTGAAGTCTTACCATTACCAGGAGATTTACACCCAGGCTGTTGAAGGCATCAAAGACAGAGCAAGTGTCCTGATTTCACTAATAAGAAATAGATAATTCCTCTTACGCAGATTAGCTCAGAGCACATTGAGAGACTCTAAAGCCCCCTTCAGTCAGCTGTTCAAGTTTAATTACAAAAGTCAAACAATTTATTAGTTCTCATTCAAGTGCAAACAGCTAAACAGGCCAGCTCAGAACTCTCAGGGACCAAGAGACAAACCCAATCAATGTTGACACCAGCAAGACAGAAAATATTTTTAGCCATAATTTGATAGAGCAAATCCTGCCCTCTTCTCTGCCACCCCCACGGGGAAAATGTTTACCTTTTTCTCATTCACAACGAACACAATTACTATATTTATTTTGCCACTTTTATGTGAAGAAGTACAAATTAGAAAACCTGTCCTCAGTAGGATACTTTATATGTATTCATTTTATCTGTCCCACAATGACGTCACAAAAATATGCCCAATGACATCACAAAACTATGCCCCATAATGATGTCACAAAAATACACTTAAGTTGCATCTACTTCTACACATTTAAAAGTGTGTGTCTAAAAATGGTCAAATCGCTTGCTTAAATTTCTTTTGCCTGAACTTTTCCTTTCCTCTTTACTGTCTGGATTCCTGAAGTAACTGCCCTTCTTATATACACAGAAGCTGTGTCTGGACACTGCAAAATACCAATTAGACTACCAGCAGTACCATCTCCAACAGTATCTTCTGGCCCTCAGGGTTCAAACTTCCTTCAAATCAATGAGCAGAAGTTATATAAAAGTGCTTCCTCCACAGAAGTAGTTACTGCATCTCTTGCTGCTGCTGTTACTACTACCACAGCGGTGAAGACGCTTGCCTGGAGGCATTCATCAGAAAAAAGTCAACTACAAAGCACTTTTTTATTATTAGAGTCATGCCTACTTTTATTACTTGATATTTAACTTAGAGTTATTTATGCTGCAATTAACTTGGCAATCAGGTTTCTCATTCCTGACAACTGGGTGAGGAAGGGTAACATTCATCCCATTTTCTAGAGGAGGAAAAGGTGACTTTCCATCTATTCTGTTCCTAAGGAAGTGTCTATGATTCTGTGACTAAAGATCAGCTTCATTTGTTCCCTATGAAAACTGATATTTGGCGCAGATGGCAAGAGCAGGAAAGAAGAATTAACAAGCTCTTGATAGTAACCTCAAAATAACATCTAAAAAATCACTGCTAAATACGAAAGTCATGCAAACAAGCTCCAATTATAGAAAAATATTGGAAAGGATGAAGGGAAAATGAACACACTCATTTTCCTTTTCCCTTGTTCATTTAAGAAATACCCGACTTAGCTTAGAAATTCTTTTTAACATGCAGACTGAAGAATGGCTAATTTTTCTCTCTGCAAGGTTGTCAAGGAGCATGTAGAAATAAACTAACATGTCCTGAGAGTTTATCTTGAATCAGAGCTGCTAGGAAGAAGAGATCGGAGATGGAGAGCCAATTCAGGGGATCTCAGCTGACCTCCAAGAAGCCCATGGACACAACTCCACTTGTACACCAACACTCCTCCTAAGAATGGCTTTGACATATGTACAGGGCTTCCATAAATGAACACAAATGCTCTAGATGTATAACCGAGGTCATAGTCCCTTTATGCCTCACTACTAACACATGGCAGAGGCACTTGTTAAACCCCTTACTTTAAAGGCATCTTCATACTAAAAAAAAAAAAGATTAAGAAACACTAGTCCATCGCATGTTGATGATTTCTTGGAGGATCTTGGGGACAGATGGAACTCCAATCTAGGTTTTCTAATTCTCCTATGAAAGATTCTTCTCCCATACCACAAATCCCTTCTGATGCAAGCACTCCAGTCATGGGCAGCTAACGGTCATGGCTGTATCATCTCTCTGTTGGCTCCTCTCTTTCTAAAGTAGGAGAGGACTGTCCTATCCTCTCCCTGGATATATTCCAGGGGCATGCTGCATCACCTGGTATCCTTTTCATTTCCCTTCCCTTCGTCCCACTCCCCTCTTGAACTCCCCAGTTGCAGACATTCAGAGTCCACAGCACACTCAGTCCCTTTCAGGCACTTAAGTGCCCCTGGACATTCAGTCTCAATATAAAATGGAAATATAGTCATCAAGAGACTAAAACAAGGAATGTGTTGAGTATTACAAATATGCATATGCATGAATGTATTTTACAGCTGAAACTCCAGTACTTCTAATATCTGTGGAGAATAAGAATATTGGAATATTCATGAATCATCATTTTATTTACTCTAGGTCTATGGAGACAATTGGACCTTAATAAACCCTTGGCATAACAACTTTTCAAAATACTTCCCAGTCTAAGGCTTGTTAATTGCCCCTAGTGGTGGCTTACTATGAAGTAAGTGCCACTGGAGTGCTACTAGAGCTTAAGGACCATGAGGAGGATTATCTATTTTATTCACTGCTTTTCCCCCAGTGCCTAGAAGAGTGCCTGGTACCTGATCGGTATTCAATAAATAACTGCTGAATAAATCAAAGGCAGGTAGAAGCAGAGATGGTAGGTTCATTTCTTTATTTAGTTTATAGAGTTTTATTTTTATTTGAGAAGCTGGAATGATCTGGAAGAGAAGAGCTGATTTCTGAATGATTTCTGTTCAGTTACTAATTCTCCTGTAACATTTGAGTGAATAGCCATTCTTTAAATATTTTCAATGTCATTCTTGAAAGGAAGACAAGAAAGAAATTCCTGTCAGGAAAATCAGAAACTATAAATGTGGAGAAAGGAAAGCCTCTTGCAACCCACAGATGACACACTAGCATGCTACCACATACCCTTTTGGACCCCATGCCACGCCTATGTACACACATGAGCGCAAGCAGCTGACACATTCCCAGAACATTCCCAGAATGTCTGGCCCTGCATACTGTGAATTTTGTCCTTTTTCTTCAAGTCCACTTTGTTTCTTGTTACAGCTCCATCACCTCTTCCTATGTCCTATAGAGATTCCTCTCCCAAAATTTAGGTCATTCATTCAAGAGGATTTTTTTCCTTTTCCCTCCAGGATTCCTGAATTTTCACTTCAACTTTCAGTTTGAGGTGGCCACCTTCCACCTGCCTCTTCAGCCCTTCCTTTTCTCTGGGACACTCGAACTCCCCTGTAGAAGGCTAATACCAATTGCCTGGTGTCCTGTTCAAACTGGATGCCTCCTTCATTCGGCTCATTTCTCTCCAGTGTGACAGAATTCTAAAAGTCATCCTCGGAGGTCATCGTAGGTCCCACACTCCCACACCCAGTCATTCAAAGTCACGTCCCTCCTTCCTTCCAGTATGTCTTCTCATCCACCTCTTCCCACTACCACCACTACTGTGTAGGCCTCTGCATTAGGTTCTGCCTAATGTTCTTCTGCTTCCTATGCAGCCAAATGTCCACCAAGCCAACCATGGTGGCCTGTTCACTTCCTAAAATGCTTCTTCCATTTCTGAATATCCTATCCTCAGAAAGTGGGGGCTGCTTTCCATTCTTAGAGAATGATAGTCCAGGTTCTTCCTAATTTCACCTCAACTACTTTTCCATCTTTTATCTCTCAATTCCTTAAAGCGGACACTTCCCTCTAGCCAGCCTGGCACACCCATTCACCCACCTCCAGGATATTTGATTATAAGTATTTATTATGTGTGAGAGACATCGTTTACTCAACAAATATTCACTGAACGATTCTATGAGGGACAATCCCAGGACGTGACATTACCAGCCCACCATACTTCTACTCTTCCTTCACTACATAAAGTCACCCAAGACCTCCCTCAGGGCTGGGTTTTGTGACTCAGGCTACATACAAGTGAGGAGAGTTCAGAAGAAAGGAGGGCTGAGTGAGGAGCGGGGGCCTGTGGAGTGTGGTCTGGAGTGTCAAGACATGGACTCCCCCAAACATTAAAGGAAGGACATGGAGACATAGAGGGAGCTTCCATCAGGGAAGGTGTCCTCACACCCTGTGTGACAAAGAAGTGTCACACACAGAAAGGCACAGAGGTGGGAAGGAAAACACCACAGCCACTGCACCAGCTTATTGTGTAGAAAGGTTCACGCAGCACCTACTCAGCAGAGCGCATGCGCTGTCCCCGAGGCTGTCTCTGCAGTGGATGTGAAGGTGACTCACTCCACCATGGATGGATTTCCAGAGAGCAAGGAGGATGAGGCAAGCCATGATGATCCACCATGCCCCAGAAAGTGATTCAGAGGAAACAGAGGGAGTTTAGGAAGAGGTGCTTGTCCTGGTTCATGGAGGAATGTTTATCGAACAGCGAGCTTTCACACAGCTCTGGGCAGCCAGAAATACCAGCCCTGCTCCAAAGCACTTTCTTCCTCGATCACACTGCGTGACTAGTGGAGCAGCAGAGTGATTTCCGACGAGCAGAGTGAGGTGTGATCCTTCTGCACTCTATTAAATCATCTGCTTCAGTCAGAAACACAAACAAGCACGAGGGGACCAAGCACACTTTTCCATCCTGGCTGCTCCTGCAGCAGAAGCATCTAGGGCAGAACCCACATCAAGAACTTGTGGAACTGCAGATGATACCTGGCCGGGCTTGGTACCTGGCCGGGCTTGGTACCTGGCCAGGTAGGGATACAGACGGCAGGGGAGGGGGGAGGGGCAGTCTGGATTTAACAGAGCAGGGCACAGCTGGCACCTCTCCCCCTCAAGCCTTGCCTGCATCACCCCAATCCCTCAGCCTGTCCAGGCCATACATATCCCCTCTAGGACATCCCCAAGTTCTAAGGCCCACACGGTTCTTGACTCGCACTGATTCCAGGCCACTCACGTCCCTGGGGGGCGCGCACAGCCCTGTCAATCCTGGACCTGCTCGCCCGGCCAGCTCGCTGCTGGCTTAGTGCGCCACACTCCACCGCCGAGGACGGCCTCCCCGCGACAGTGGCCAACCCGGGCCCGGCAGCCACCGCCGCCGGAGAAGCGCGCTGACCGCCAAAAGCGAGGGGTGGGCGGGGACCCGCGACGCCCCGAGAGCGCCAGTCCCGGGAGAGCGCAGCCGGACCCCGGGGTGCCAGCCAGGTGCGCGGCGGAACACGCGCCGCTCCCGCCGCCGGAGGAACCCGGGGCCCGAAGCCTCGCGAGATCTGGGGTCGGGATCTCGCTGCGTTGCCTAGCGACGGGGAGGACGCTCGCGGGCCCCCGGGCTAACCCCCGCAGTAGCCTCAAATCTCCTACCATGGGAGAAGAAGGCGACCGGCGTAGCTGTGGGACCCCTAGGGAGCTGCAGCAGCTGAAGCAGCAGGCGATGAAGTACTACCGGGAGAACGACGTTCCGCGCAGGCTGGAAGAGCTGCTCAACTCCACCTTCTACCTCCAGCCCGCCGACGTCTACGGGCACCTGGTAGGGACCTGGGACGCGCTCCCTCCCCGCCAGCCCGGCACCCAGCCCCGCGCTGCGGCAACGGCGTGCGCCTGCGCGCCGGGACCGCGCACGCGCGGCGCTGCGGGGCCGGGGCCGTGGGGCCGGGAGACGGCCCTGCAGGACGTGGCCGCGGAGGAAGGGGCCGCAGGGGGGCCGCTGGAGGAACGCGGGCCCAGGGCTGCGTGGACGC